>JACEFZ010023520.1:0-22500 GCA_014155875.1 Cepaea nemoralis
TCTTGAGCACGCGAGAGGGTGGGGCATAAGAAAAGGCTTAGAGGGGGAGCAACTAGAAACATATATCCTAGCTGAGTTAGAATTGTGGGACCAAGAAGAAGAAATTATGTTTAAAGAAAATGATGAGTTCTTTGGAGCACAAGAGCGTAGCAAAACTGAAGGAGTAGAGATGGAGAAAACGCATATAGAAGCAGTCAATGCAGAGAAGCTAACCTTTCTAGCGGAACATAAGGTAGGAGATATGGATGCTCACCCAACCAGGAAGGAAGGGAATCTTTGCCAACCACCGCGGAATCAGAGTTAGTGGACCGGGAACTACAGGTTCTCATTCGACCCAGTCCTAAACGGAAAAGAGGGAAGAAAAAACGTGCCAAGGGCACTTCAAACAGTCACAAACGTGATAACTGTTTGCACCACGGCAATAGTCGTTTGACAGTAGAGGACCTTCAGGAAAACCACTTGACTGCTACGAGAAATGAATCTCGAGAGAAAGAGGAACTGAAGACAACCTTTAATGAGGTCGCAGGCGGAGACCTAGCCGATTCTCACATTCCCTTCTGTTCACAGAATCACGAAGTGGAATTACATCTGACTGAAATAGGGAGGATGGAAGTAACTGAATCCCAGGTGAATTTCATTACTGCAACGCGGGAAGAATCACTAATTATCAGTTCAGATAATTTGCCTACTAACAGTTACCCAGAGGACAACTGTTCGTACCACAGGATATGTGGTTTAACTGGTCCGCCAGTACAAGACTCCCAGGAATCTCATTTTACTTCAACGAGAGGTGAAACTCAAGAGGAAGATGACCTGAGGACATCTTTTAAGGAGGTCGGAGATCGAGAGGTAACCGACTTTATTATTCCCTTCAGCTCAGGAGAGGATGAAGTGGGATTAAATTTGACTGACAGAGGGATGAAGGAAGACCCGGAACCCCTCGTGATCTTTGAGGCTGCAGCTCAGGACAAGACACTAGATCTCAGTTCAAATCATTTACCTAATGTGATGGGGTGCTTAGACAGCCCACCACAGGATTTACCTCAACTGGACTTAGCCCATGAAAGCAGAACCAGAGAGGAACATCCAGACCAGGAAACATTTCCAGTTGTTATCTCACAGTATACCAGTTCGGAGACTCAGGAAACACAAGGAATTGTCATGAGCCAGAATATGGACTCTGATATTGTGCAGACAACATTGTCTATAGTTGCTAAAGAAGAAAATTCTTTGCACAAGATGGAGGAAGAAAAGCCTATCATCTCATTAGCTGAAGTTATCAGGAATTTCCAGCAACAGGGACCTGAAGTAACAGAAGTCAAGAGTGGTTTGGAATCAACACTCTTAGGACTCAATCTACCCTTCAGTCAGGTCGATTTGATAGGAGTAGATCAGCTATTTGTGGATACTCTATCCAAAAGTAACTCCACTTTATTGCCCTGGAGTAAGTATGTTATTTCTCAAGGCTGGACAACTTGGCACACTAAATTTCCAATTTCTAGCACGGTTTTCACACGAAACTCTAATGCAGAGAAACTCAGCCCATTAACTGAATATCAGGGGAAGAAACCGCGACACCGAGGAGGGACGATTGTTACGCCCGACTTTGAAGGAGGAAAGCGCCAGTTGAATTTATATCATGGGACCATGATGTGTAACATTATTCCTTTTAAACGGAAGATATTGATGAATCTGTTAAGGATCTATAAAGGATGGAGGAATATCACGGAGACAAGCTTTGCTGTGGCCAGCTTATGCAAGACCTCACTACGGGTACATCCTCGGCTGAAAGGAGTAAATCACGTGAGTGAATGGTGTAAAACAATTGCTGCCCAGAGGCGTAGAAGAATCCCGTTGAGTGTGATCTTTCCCAGAGGGGTAAAATTACAACCTCCTGACAATTACCGGATTTTACCAAGCTATTGCATGGAATCCCGGCCGAAAACCAGGTACAAGGATCTATCCAGAGTATCTTTGGGTTATGGAAATGGAACGTCTTTAGGCAGATGCAGGACAACCCACTGCCACAAGGAATATTGGAAACCTTTAGGCAGATACAGAACGGAGAGTGCTTAGGCATTATTATGGGATGTACGGCGTGCTTTGACAAAAGATTTCTGGCAGAAACTTTTTTTTTAAGGGGAAAGCTCTGTCGCGGAATGCCGCCTTAACATCCCAGAATATTTTTCTCGGTCTCCAAATTTGAGAGGCCAAATTGAGAAAGAATGAATTAATCACGCTACTCTAGTCGTGAGGTAAGATTATTCACAAAAAGCCTCTAGCCATGACGTAAGCTTGCAGATGGCAAGTAAAATGGGATACTTGAGATGGACACAACTAGATAATTTAAATTAGTCTACACCTTGGAAAACTGCTGACCCGGACGGGCTATGACACCACACAGACACATTGGCACCTTCTCGTCCAGGTAGACCCTGGCTGAATCAACAATGAACTGGGCCAGTGGTTGAATAAAGGCAATTAACGCCAGATGGAGATAATAGCCCCAGGGCTATAAACAAGCCCCATCCACTCTGACTGGCAGACCCAGGTAGGTGTGAAATCACTGATAAGACTGTGAAACTGATCTGGGGCTGGCAAAGCAAAACCATCCAGGTGTGACACTATGGTGAGGGTTAGTGGTTAAGAGAATTTTTATGACTGGACAGACTTGGAGTTAATTGCAATTAACGTCAGGAGGAGATAAGAAGAATTTAAGAATGGAATTCCTGGGAGATAAGTGTCTACTGCTGGGCTAGGTATAAAAACCCCACTAGACCTGTTCCCTTTAGATTAAATCTGACTTCAGAACAGGTAGGAACTATCTCAATGTTTGTAGTCAAATGCATGATTTTTATGTTGGCTTCTATGAAGGATTTCTTAGTAACTATGCAACAGTCTTTTAGACATATGAACTTTCAGTCTATATCTGATCTAGGTTATTCCAAGAACTATCTTTGGCGTAGGTACTTGAGTGTTCTTTCTAAGTTCTGTGTTCAATATCATTGTGCTTTAAGTGTTACTCTTCTGAGAAGTAGAAACTTATGGAAGGCAGGTCTTGTCTAGATATACTTGAGGTGTCGTAGCAGATGCTTGACATTTCTTTCTAAACTAGACTAGTCTCTTTTTGATGAGTGCATTTGTTGTACAGATTATAGTCAACTGACTATTTATTTAATTCTTACAACAGCAGTAACTAACTAGTGCATTATGCTATGATGTTAAAGTATCATAATATGTCTAGTTTAATCAATATGTTTATGTGTATTGGATGTTTGATATATTGATTTGTCATATGCAAACCTACCAATATGAAGTGTTATGCTATTGTCTGCGCATTGGCACATTGGCCAATGAATGTGTTGGAAGCAGAGGTGTAATGGTACAGACATTACCCACAAGTGTTATGGGGTATATGGTGCTAAACTTTCTCAGTGTATTGTGGGCGTGCGTCCACGGTAATGCATGGAAACCTGGCATAGCTACGGGTCACGGCTTGTAAGCCCGGATGACCCGGTACTATTATAATACCATTACCGACCCGGTGAGCTGCTAAACTAACATTGGACGGAGCGGCTGTACGACACAGAATTTCTGTATTAGCGACATGGACATGGGGCGGCAGAAATGTAATCATTACAGGCGTGTGAGACAATTGAAAAGCCCGTCCCAGACTAAAGACAGTAGGGAGAAGGAGGAGGGTGAACACAGTAGAGCTGGAAGATAAACTTGGCCAGACTGGTCTTGTATATGTTTGTGTTATGATATGTTTTAATTAGGATTGCGCTGATGTAGAACTGATATAACACATTCTTGACTTTCTTTCAAGCTCTCACAAGGAGCCCT
Organism: Cepaea nemoralis; assembly: GCA_014155875.1. Taxonomy (NCBI): domain Eukaryota; kingdom Metazoa; phylum Mollusca; class Gastropoda; order Stylommatophora; family Helicidae; genus Cepaea; species Cepaea nemoralis. The sequence goes on from JACEFZ010023520.1 coordinate 3,847, forward strand.
ATGTTATAGATCTCAAGACTAGAGACTACTGACTAGGAGTGTCAGGACTGACAGGATCTCAGAATACCGGCAAGCTGTTCTTTTTCTCTTTGTTGAGTCTACTGGAGAGTGGGGATCTGGACCACAGTTCCAGATAGATGAAGTAACAAGTAAAGTTACGTAATGTTTCTCATCACAATATGTTATATGATTTTATCATCCTCATATTGACAATCATCCGATGTCTATTGTTATGATTAGCAAATAAATGTTGTAGTATTGTAACTCATAGTTCTGTCATTATATTTTTTTCCAATTGTGCATACGTGTTGTTATGTACATTGGTGGGGGTTCACTTACACACCAAGGAAAGGAGCAGTCAGGGAGAAAACCTGGACTGAGATAGTCGTCTATACTAATATATTTAGACTTAAAACATCTATCTTAAGCTAACCTTCTCTTTCCCATACCTTGACGAATATTCAGCACAGTTCATTTCATTTTGTAACGAGCCACTTGGAGCTGTTCGTTGGATATTCAGGGCTTAATCTGTAGTTCAGCCATATAGATTTTGTCCCTAGTCAGTTTCTGACTATCTGGGGTTGCTCGCCAGTGAATAATACATTCATCTAGCCGGTGGGGCACCCCGACTTCTGACAGGCTCCATAAGGCTCGGTGCTTTTCAAAGATGGATCTGAGTCGGGGGTACTATCAGATACCAGTCAAACCGGAGATTCGACCACTGTTGGCTTTCAGTACACCCAGTGGACACTACGAATTCAAGGTCATGCCCTTTTGACTCAGCAATGCACCTAGTGTGTTTACACGCATGATGAGGACTTTACTTGATCCTTTACAGGATCCGTCCATCATCTCATTCATGGATGATATTCTGATTTCCAGTGACAGCTTGGATGACCACTTACAATCCTTGGAGAGAGTGTTTAATAGGCTCAAGGAAGCAGGGCTTACTGCTCGTCCAACCAAGTGCATGATTGGTTACCAGACTCTGGAATTTCTAGGTCACACCATCACTCCAGGACACACTGTCCCAGAAGAGAAGAACCTGGAGAAAATCAGAAATGCACCAAGGCCAAAAACGAAGAAGGATGTGCGATCTTTTCTCTCGTTGTGTGGGTTCTACCACAAATTTATCCCACATTTCACTGAATTGGGAGCTCCATTGACGGAAACCTTGAAAAAGGGATTCCCGGACCAAATCATTTGGACACCAGAATGTGAGAATGCCTATAGTCAGTTAAAGGAGGCCTTGGTCAGTAAACCTGTATTACAGCTCCCTGACCTTTCCAAACCATTTGTGTTGAGAACGGATGCGAGTGCAATTGGAATTGGAGCCGCTTTGTTACAGGAAGGAAAAGACGATGCTTCGGTTTTGAAACCTGTAGCATACGCAAGCAAGAAACTTCTACAGGCGGAGAGGAATTATTCAACCGTCGAGAGAGAGTGCTTGTCCCTCGTATGGGCAGTGCAAAAATTCCAGCCATATTTGTATGGAGTTAAGTTTCGAGTCCAGTCGGATCATCAGCCCCTGATGTTCCTGGCTACTTCTCAGAAGCTCAACGCCCGTTTGAGGCGATGGTCGTTGTTACTTCAACCCTATAACTTCACAGTGGAGTACATTCCTGGGAAGGAAAATGTTGGAGCGGATTTCTTGTCAAGACACCCAGCTCCTGAAGAAGAAGAATGAATCATCTGGATTAAACTCACGGTGGAGAAGAGTGAGATGGACTACTCTCTTAAGAGGGGGCCTATGTCACAAAATAAAACCTTGCGTTTAACTAGTTGATTATTATAGATGGTTTTCTGATTAAACGGCCTATCTGCCAGCGACAACTATTTTAACTAACAGTAAAAACAAATCGGATGTCAAAATCCCAGGACAATATTTGTAGCTGCACGTGTATATCTGGTCGACGGATTGGGAACACTCGGTGGTGAGTGAGACGGATCATACATCGCTTTGACAGTTTATAAACAGGTCGGATTGGAAGTGGAAGTACTCAGCTCGGAAGTAAACAGTCCGTCTGTCATGTAGAATTTCCCGACATAAAACGGAAGGATGGCTGGGATTGTCACCCCTCGACAGCAGATTGGCAGTTTGTTGTGGAAACTGTTGTTGGGATCATACAGTAACTCGCTGGCTTGTTGGGGAGGTCAAAACAAGTGATGACAGCTTTGACGGTGACTAGGCCAGTGGGAATGGATTCTTGACAGTAAATGATATGCCCAAATAACACCTGCAGGATATCAATACCGTCACGTGACCAATTTTAGGTTTTGCCATAAACCATGATTGTCTTCTTCTTCTTCGTTCATCCGGAGTTTGTTTTTTTCGGATGTGATTGCGTTGTGCCTGTTTACAGCAGAGCTGCGTTCTTGCGATGTTAGGCCGACACATCCGACTTCTGCGGGGAACCATGATTGGAGATGGGGAGTTGACCAAAACCGTGGATTATGATGGACGTGTTTGTGGGAGAGCTCTACAGTGTTAGATTAATTTAATATTAACTAGCATGTGTCGTTATGGCAAAGTGTAGTAGCCATCCCGGAATGAGGCGGTTTTGCCTAAGGTAGAACCTATTATAATTAGTTCTAATTAATATAGGCTGTAGCCTTGTTAAAACTAAAGTGTGATGATTAGCACTGTTAGCGGAAAACTAGCTAGAGTAGGGAAGTGATACTTGGCTCTGTTAGTTGAAAATAGATTAGTAAAGTGTTGATAAGCTTTAGTAGTTGAGAATTGAGTAATGAGGGATAATTGGGATATTTCCGTAGGTGTCCCTGGTGTGGGGGGGGGGGGGGGGGGGGGGGTTCCGCATTCTGTTTGTTGATTTTTTTTTCTTGTCTTGGCCTGATGATAACCTATGTGTTCAGTCATCTGTCTCTGACAGAGTAGGTTCACTGTATTTTCTGAGCGAGGCCGATGACCACGATCATCTAATAGAGATCAGTGACGGGGAGGCTATCACCAGTTGTTTGATTTATTTTACAGGTTCCTCTGGTTGGAATGAAGAACCCGGAACCACTAAAGATCCGATCCCGGATAAATTATGATGTAGAGAGATGGGCCAGCAACTTTCGCAACGGAAGAAGTTAATACACATTGCTCGGTGGAGCCTAATGGTATATGTATCCTACATGAGTGAATACCAATCGTTAACACACCTGAAGTGATGGATGTTCAGCCCATGTGGAACTAAATCAGTAGGAACTGATGTTCACATTAGATGAAACCAATCATTGAAGTGTAGTTGTTCCACGTATCAAGGAAATCAGAACTTTCAGACTATATCTAGTGAATAAAGCAAGCCATTTTTGTCAAGATACATTGACTGTTTAAGAGTGAAAATACAGATCTAATAGGAACCGTTGTGTTAGGAACAATAATAGTATTTTCCACGGATTATATATTTACATGGGATTCAGATCTCATGGTCATCAGAGCTCCTGCAGGAGGACATGTCTGGAGAGAAGGATACGACTTCGGTGAGGTCTATTGTACTGACTCGTGTGATGTCGTGTAATCCTTGCCATGATGTGTGCACTATGATCCTGAACTTTGAGGGCTGACATATACATTTATGTTATAATACACGACACACATTTTTCTCCGCATACACGTCTCATATACGTTACACTTTTCTTTTAATAAATTAATCTTTATTAATTTTTAGAAGCAAGAGTTGTTGAGTATGTTGCGTTGGGGAAGTATGAGAGGGGGCATAGTACGACAGTGAGAGAGTGATAGGAAAAGGTGTCCACGGGCTGATGGAGTGTGTTGGACGGAAGCTGGTGGATTCTCCAGGATATTGATAGGGAAAAAATATCATAATGTGGGTGTTGACTCTCCTCACTCCAGGGACGACACTTTAAAGGAGGGGACGACACTTTAAAGGAGGACACGACACCATGCACGTTAACGACAAGGAAGCAATAACAGTACCGACCAAGAACAAAGACGACAAGGAACCAAGAACAATAACGACATGGAACAAAGAACAGTGACCGCCAAAAACAGTAACGCCCAGAAGCCAAGAACAGTGACGTCACGAAGCCAAGTACAGTGACGTCACGAAACCAAGAACAGTTACGACATGGAACAAAGAATAGTGACATCACAAAACTAAGAACAATGACGTCATGAAACCAAGAACAATGACATCAAGAAATCAAGAACAATGTCGAAACGGAACCAAGAACAGTGACGTCACGAAACAAAGAACAATGACGAAAAGAAACTAAGAACAGTAACGCCAACAAACTTGAAGAATTGACGACACAAAACCAAGAACAGAGACATCACGAAACCAAGAACATTTACAATACTATAACAAGAGCTGTGACGACTAAGAGCACTGACAACAAGTATCCAAGAACAGTGACTACAGGGATTTAAGAAGAGTGACGACAGGGAACCAAGAACAGTGGCATAAAGGAACTAAGGCCAGTGACGACAAAGAACAAGGGCACCAAGAACATTGACGACAATGAACCAAGAATGGTGAAGGCATGGAACTAAGAACAGCTATCGCCAAGAACAGTGAAGAAAAAGAACCAAGAACAGTGTCGGCGTGAGAATAATGGCTGAAGTTCACACAGAAAATCTCACACAGGAAATCTCAAACGGTTAAGGACAGGGTCAAAATCTTAATTGGGACAGCGACAAAAGCTCACACTGGACACTGACTTTTTTTTTTTTTTTAGCATATCCTTTTACAGGACTTAGCTGTCAACACCAGCATCTTTCAGCTGTATGTTGATCTCTTGTCAAGATTACGCTCAGTAGTTTGCCATTGCTTTCTGAGCGGCCGGCTCAGTATCCCGCAAGTCACGAGCGGGGGTCGAACCGCCTCAGCTCTCGCTCCGCTACGAGACTCTGCGTGATAAACGGGATTACAGAGAGAAAGTGTTGTAACCCCACAGCCAGAGAGACCGGCGGACACTGACTAAGTATCACTAAATAAAGGTGAAAGGTGAAGACAGTGACAAGACGACATCTTGGGACAGTGAGTAAATCTTAGCACAGAGACTAAATCTGTCGACAGTGGCGAAATCTTAAAACGTTGATGAAGTCTGAGGATAGTGTTGAATTATGAGGACAGTGATGAAATCTTAGGACAGTGGCGAAATCTTAGGACATTGATGAAATCTTAGGACAGTGGCGAAATCTTAGGACATTGATGAAATCTTAGGACAGTGGCGTAATTTACGGACATATACTGTATATTGTGATAGTGGCGAAATCTTAGGACAGTGATGAAATCTTACGACAGTGACTAAATCTTAGGACAGTGATGAAATCTTACGACAGTGACTAAATCTTAGGACAGTGATGAAATCTTACGACAGTGACTAAATCTTAGGACAGTGATGAAATCTTACGACAGTGACTAAATCTTAGGACAGTGATGAAATCTTAGAGCGGTGATGAAATCTTAGGACAGTGATGAAATCTTAGAACGGTGATGAAATCTTAGGACAGTGATGAAATCTTATGACAGTGACTAAATCTTAGGACAGTGATGAAATCTTACGACAGTGACTAAATCTTAGGACAGTGATGAAATCTTATGACAGTGACTAAATCTTATGACAGTGATGAAATCTTACGACAGTGACTAAATCTTAGTACAGTGGCGAAATCTTAGGACATTGATGAAATCTTAGGACAGTGGCGTAATTTACGGACATATACTGTATATTGTGATAGTGGCGAAATCTTAGGACAGTGATGAAATCTTACGACAGTGACTAAATCTTATGACAGTGATGAAATCTTAGGACAGTGATGAAATCTTAGGACAGTGATGAAATCTTAGAGCGGTGATGAAATCTTAGGACAGTAATGAAATCTTACGACAGTGACTAAATCTTATGACAGTGATGAAATCTTAGAGCGGTGATGAAATCTGAAGACAGTAATGAAATCTGCTGCCAGTGACTAAATCGTCAGACAGCAAGAAAATGCTATCACAGTAACGAAACCAGTCAACAGTACTAATGGGCTGCAACTCAATCAATCAACCATTTGCCATCAATCATGTGCCATGCCGGAAAACATGGGCGGTCGTGACTCGCCATTTCACTCGATCACCAGAGTCGTGAATCAGCTCAGTGTTCCGTCTCGACCATGCCATGTGGTCAAGCCATCCAGGTATTTACTTCTCGGTCTTCCCCTTGGTCTGTTCCCATCGATCTTGCCAGTTGTCACCAAGTTCTCCAATTCATTTCTTCTCATAACATGTCCACAAAATGTTGACTGTCTACGTCTAATTTCTCTAATCAATTTACGATTTTCATTTGTCTCCTGTAGTACTTGGTCGTTGGTTTTTCTGTCTCTCCATGGTACTCTTTGCATTTTCCTCAGAAACCACATTTCCACAGCCATCAGATGTTTTTCAGCTTGACTGCTCATTGTCCAAGTTTCACATCCTTACAAAAGAACAGGCTCTATGTAGCACCTCAACACTCTTTTTATCGTTTCAATTGACATCTACTGAGAAAAGTGCAACTACTGAGGGGGGAAAAGGAGCGTTAAAGGACAAACAAGACATATGGAATTCGTGATGATATCAAGGCAGAAGAATCCGAAAAGTGACGACGACAAATGAGAAAGATTACAGAAGCGATAAAGACAAACGAGAAAGATGCTATTGGTGATCATATCAAAGCAGAAGAACGCTAAAGGTAACGACAACAAATTATAAAGATGGCAGAAGCGATACCGACAAACGAGAAGGATAAAAGAAGTGGCCGTGTCGAACGAAAATGATGGCGAGGTGACAGGATCAAACTAAACGAATGATACAGCTGATAATGTCAAACTGGAATGGAGATGGTCACAATAACTCGAACAGACATGATGACAAAGATGATAAGGTTAAACGATAAAACACGCAGAAGCGAAGTAGAGACAGAAATTAATAAAATGAGGAGGAAGTGGGCAGAGTTGCATGAAGTACCTAAGGAGATGACGGCTTGGGGTGAGTAGAAAGAGCTCCTGTGTCCCAGTGGAGGATAAAGTGTGAAAGTACAAGAAGACAGAGATGACAGACTTGATAAGGGCAAAGTAACAAAAAAAAAAAAAACACACACACACATTTACACAGTTGGGTCGGTCGTTCGACGCTTGAGAAGTTCGTGGGCCTTTATGGCTCAGGCTGGAAGAAGAATTTTGACGGAAGATTCTGATGTTTTTGCCTTGACCACAGGTAGTCTGACTATGGAAATCATGGCAGTAGGTATATCAATTACATGGCTCGAGGCACAGAATTCACTCGGGCATGTTTCCTTAGTGACTCAATGAGTATGCTCAGGAAGATGGAGATGGGGTGGGCCCGAAGAGAGTGGTTGTTGTCTCTGTAGCGGTCTCGGGTGGCAAAAATGAGTTTCATTTTCGTGCCAGGATATGCGGGTGTACAAGGAAATGAGCAGGCTAACAGGCTTGCAGGTAAGGCTAGTGTGCAGGGCGGGCGAGCTATGGACCAGGCTGATATACTGAATACTCAACGAGAAGTAAGTCGTTTGCGAGAACCAAGTGATAATTGTATCTACAACCATGGTCAGACTAAACAGCAAGTTAAAAGATGTGTCGCCAAACAAGAACACTATACAGGAAGCCAAAGAAGATTAATAAACCAACAGTGAATTGCTGTCGTTAGCTGCTACACGGTGCGAGATTTACTGAGAAGAGGATCCGAGCATTTATGGACTGAATGGTTCGATGTGCAATGAGGATGATCTGTCGACTAACTGAATTAAAACACAAAGTACAGAGACAAGAAGTGCAAACTAGAAAGATGGCATGTTGCTTGCTTGCTTCTGTTCGTTGGCTTGAGCTCCAACGCGAAGTCCTGTATGTCGGATGAAGACATCCTGTTGTCCAACATCAGTGTGGTGTCATATAGGACCTGAGGTTTGCGTGAGTATCCGTTGTCCCATGTCTGACTTATTGGTGTGCAGACTGGTGGTTCCTCGCCGTACAGGCAGACACTCTCCGACTTCGGAGGAATCGGCGATCATACTGACTTTAGCCAGGACCCCGAAGGGACCTGTTGCCCAGGACGCTCGACGAGGACGAGTCAATAGGTCTTGGCCAGTATATAACCCGGCCCTGGTGCCTTGGAAACACCTCTGCGTCCCAAGATGGCATGTAAAACCAATGAACATGTCCTTCGAGAAACAAATGAAGATCGTAAACTGATTAGAGACATTAGACATAGACAGTCAAAATTTTGTGGGCAAGTTATGAAAAGAGATGAATTGGAGAACTTGGTGACAACTGGCAAGATAGAAAGGAAAAGACCAAGAGGAAGACCGAGAGGTAAATACCTGGATGGCTTGGCCATGTGGCATGGTCGAGGGAGAAACACAGAGCTGATTCACGACTTTGGTGATCGAGTAAGATGGCAAAACATGACCGCCCACGCTTTTCGGCATGGCACATGATGGATGGATGGCTAGTTTTCTTATTCTTCTATTTGTTATCTTCCCGTTGAGTAAAGGCATCAGCTAACTCATATCGAGACCGTGTGTTGACTTGTTCAAGATCGGTTGGCTTTAGTGAGTAATTTTCTAGGGATGGGACAGCCAGCCTCATGCCAACTTGTCTTAATTGCCTTTTACGACATGTATGGTAGGTTACAGCGTTACTTCAATGACCATGAACCGAAAGGTCGAGGCAGCTTCTGTACATAGACAGTGAACTGAATCGCGGAGGAGGTCTGTTGTCCGCAGAGTTGCATTCAACTTCGATCCGAGACATCTGGGAGTTGAGGGAAATGAGCGAGCTGATAAACTTGCTGTCTCTGCATCCCCTACAGATGACCATCAGCCAATGGATCGTGCCCATGTTATTAACGCCCATTAGAGAGACATCGAGAGCGGAGGGCTTTAAGTTACCTTAACGCCAGTGAATCCACATCGTTGTCCAGAAAGAGATACTTGGTTCTAAGAATGGGCACGGCCAGACACGAGAGGAACATCAGGAGAACGAGGGGCCGCGTCAACCAACACAGAACTGGCACTATTTGCCGGAGGATACTGCTGCATATGTTTGGGCGGGGAGGGGGGGGGGGAGGGGTTGGATCTGAGCACCCATGGACTTGTCTGGAGGGCAAAGGTGATACCCCTAGCAGATAACAGAAAGTGTTGCTATTCTTTGCTTCCCATATGCTCTCTCATAACACACTGGCGTACGAAAAGAGCCCTTGAAAAGGAATTGAGCAATGTTTGATCCATAGGGCTAGCTCTTTAATCATCATCCAGTGCCTTGCCAGCTGGCGTGGGCGATCATGCCACTCTACAAATTACGATCTCCGACGTCATGGATCAATTCGTGATTTGACTCCCTTCCGTGCCATGACACAAAACTGTCAAGAGTCTTCTCACGCTGTCTTCCTCTCTCTTTCCGCAAATCTTTCTGGTTGTCACAAGATGTTCCAGTTTTTATCTTCTCATAACGTGCCCGTATTTCTATAAACCAGTCAGCACTCTGTGGACGATGAGGTCAACATCACAGCGGTCGCACTTTCTGTCCACGAGTTTCACGGTCCCCACTAGAAGACAGGCAACTTTGTTATCACAAACTCTTCACCTTAATGGAGATTCGATGCATGACCAGCCCGTCGTAGAGGTATGGGTGCTAGCCACCAGAAATTATATCTAGTACCAAACTTATAAACCGCTGCTGAGGTTTAGGAGAAAGTGAGAAGCATAGTTTCATAATTCCACGCCATCCCCAGTTGAGAGCTCCAAATCAGTTGTGTGAAATTTGGAAGCAGATCGCTTTGCGTTGATTTCGATGAAATGAGACGTCAGCCGTTGACACAGCAATGGCAAACCACTGAACTAATTCTGACCTAGTAAATCACAAAACAAACAAATAAATGCTAGTGTTGATTGCAAAGTCCCGTAAAAGACGTGCAGCTAACTTGTAAGCTAAACTTAGAATGGTTCATTGTAACGTTACACAAGTACTGCTGTCTGGAAACATAGAGGTCGGCTAAATAAATTACTAATAAACTACAATCTATTATATGTTTCTTGGTGCCTGCACAAAAATATGTGGCGAAGTTGGTTACTGCGGCAATTCGTAATCCCCCATAACGCATTCGAAACACAGCTGTGGGTGATGTGGTAGCGGACCGCCTTGCGTTGGTTTCGAATACAATGGTATGAGTGCCGGTGGTTCAGAAAGCAATGACAAACTATTGAACGTAAAGTCTTGTCAAGAAAGCACAAGCAGGCAAAAATACTGGGGTTGACTGCGATGTACTATAAAGGATGTGCAAATAAATGCACATAAAAAGGACTAGAAGAAGAAAAAAAATTACTGACGCGGAGAGACCTAAATAAAACTGTACCTGCAAATCAAAAGATAAGATAAAGACGTCAACGCAGGACAGGAGTCAATCTGAGACAAACTGTTCACTGATTCATTGCCCAAGGACCTCTCATTTGGACAGAAGGACGATATATCGCCATACTAGGGCCGTCGTATCATTTGTTTTGTTGCATGGTAGTTTCCTCAATTTTAATGCCCAGTGGAAGGAAATGTCTATAATAATACCTGTTCATGTGATTGTGTACCATGTTTTGTCCAAACCTACTTTTTGTTTGACGCTGAATCAGTTACATTTTTTATTTTATTTTTTTTTTTTTGGGGGGGGGGGGGGGGGGCGGGGGCGGTCTCATTCGCTCTCTTTGAACTCAAGCGTAGTCCATACACGCGCTATACTTCTAATGCAGTGGACTGATTTTCGCTTATGGATTAGCTTTCCATGTTACCAGTGTCTTCGCCAACCTACTCCGACATCAGAGGTATTTGTAATTTACGTCCCTTAGTCAATAACGAGAAGTCAACATGTCAATCCAGCTGACAGGTGTAGGGGTTGAACCCGCTACCTCGGCATCAGCACACCGGATGTTTAAGAACGAACACCTGGTGCAATAAAGTCGACCGTCTCACCTTTAACACCTGTGTACGGAGCTAACAAAAAGACTCATACACTCCCAGACGTAAAAAAGGGCTCTTTCATGTTTGTTAAAGCCGTGTTGTTGCAAAAGGATTAAAGGAAATCAATACAAGTTGCGTTCTGCCAATGAACACTTAGTCTGGTGACGTCAGCCTTTTCCAGAAATGTCCCATTTTACCTCAGTCATGATAACCTCAGTCTCGACACATACTTATTACATGTTTTTGCTTTGCAGGAATGTGTCTCTGCGGCCGATCTCCCATTATGGAATCAATGCAGGGCATTTAGATTACAGGGCATTCAGATTAGAGGAAAACAAGACAGGAAGAGACAACATACAACAAGATCTCTACACTCTACACCTGTTTTTCCAACATCACCCACTCTACATCTGTTTCTCCAACATCTCCCACTCTACATCTGTTTCTCCAACATCTCCCACTCTACATCTGTTTCTCCTACATCTCCCACTCTACATATGTTTCTCCTACATCTCCCACTCTACACATGTTTCTCCTACATCTCTCACTCTACATCTGTTTCTCCAACATCTCCCACTCTACATCTGTTTCTCCTCCTACATCTCCCACTCTACATCTATTTCTCCAACATCTCCCACTCTTCATCTGTTTCTCCTACATCTCCCACTCATCATATGTTTGTCCAACATCTCCCACTCTACATATGTTTCTCCTACATCTCCCACTCTACATATGTTTCTCCTACATCTCCCACTCTACATATGTTTCACCAACATCTCCAACTCTACATATGTTTCTCCTACATCTCCCACTCTACATATGTTTCTCCTACATCTCCCACTCTACATCTGTTTCTCCTACATCTCCCACTCTACATATGTTTCTCCTACATCTCCAACTCTACATATGTTTCTCCTACTCTCCCACTCTACATATGTTTCTCCTACATCTGCCACTCTACATATGTTTCTCCTACTCTCCTACTCTACATATGTTTCTCCTACATCTCCCACTCTACATATGTTTCTCCTACATCTCCCACTCTACATATGTTTCTCCTACATCTCCAACTCTACAAATGTTTCTCCAAAAACTACCACTCTACTTCTCCAACAACTCCCATTCTATATCTCCAACATCTCCCACTCTACATCTGTTTCTCCAACATCTCTCACTGAAACTCTACATAGTGAAATAAAACAAAAGATAACTCGACAAAGCCTAACTGAACCAAATAAAACACGGCTTAACAAAATCGCACAAAATAGCACAATTAAAGGCCCAGTCAAACAGAACTGATCTGATCATAAAAGTACAAGAAGAAAAGGTAAGCATATAGCTAATCCCAGGAATGCTAACCTGGTCAAAAATGCACGCTAAAAGTCGGATGTGTTGGCCCAAGGGTTTCGACCTAAGGGTGCCTAACGAGACACACCGCAATCACATCTGGAAAAAACAAACCACTCCGGATGAAAGCAATGAAGAAGATAAAGAAATAGAAGCTAAAACAAGCTGCTTATGTATGTTTGTCTATCCGTCCGTCCGTTCGTCCGTCTGTTTGTCTAACCGTCCGTTTGCCTATTTGTTTGTTTGCCTATCCGTCTGTCTATCTGTTTGTCAGTCTGTCTATCTGTCAGTCCGCCCGCCAGCTTGTTTGTCTATCCGTCCGTTTCTCTGTCTGTCTGTTTGTCTAACCGTCCGTCCGCTTGAATGTTTGTCTATCTGTCCATCTGTATGTTTGTGTATCAGTCCCTCACTCTGTCTGTTTGTCTAACCGTCCGTCCGCCTGTCTATCTATGTATCCTTCCCTCCGCCCGTCTGTCTATCCATCCGCCTGACTGTCTGTCTATCAGTCACTCCGTCAGCCTATCTGTCCGTTAGTCTATCCGTCCGTCCGTCTGTATGTCTGTCTACGCGTCCGTCTACCTATCTGTCTGTCTGTCCTCCAGTCTGTCTGTATATCCGTCCGTCCTTCCGCCTAAGAGTCTGTTTGTCTAACCGTCCATCCGTCTGTCTGTCTGTTTGTAGGACCGACAGCCATGTTGTATTTAAATCCAGGATGTGACCAATCAGACGAAAACAACAGACAGCCTAAAGAAACGGGCTCTGGGCTAAGCTAAAGTAACACAAGTATTGCAGGGTGTGCAGGGGCGACAACTCACGCCGCAAGGGAAGGTATCCAGACCAGACAGTTTGGGGATGTAATCACACTGTACTTTAGTGTGATTAGTTGTCGATCTTTGCTGATTTTATTGCAAGCATGTTTGTATGTTTGTTGATAAATGCTGTCTGATGTAACTCCCTGGTTGTCCGTCTCCGATCTCTGTTTATATTAGTTTATGTAAGATTATATTTAGTAGTTATATAGATGCGTTACTATAGTTTGCTCGAATACTGGTCCTGTGGACCATAAAGAATTATTACTCTCTATGGACAACAATAAAAACACATTCTAATCACAATCTTCCGAGGCTAAAAACCGTGGGCAGCAGCCATTTGCGGCTGACTCAATCACAGGATTATTAATCTGAGTCAGGGAAGGACCCTAATATAACTTCTCCTCGAGGTTGAACAGGGTAGGGGAATGGTAGAATCGAAGAGTCCCGGGGCTGTTGCTAAATCAACACCAGCATTTATTGTTAGTGCCTTCGTCTAATAAGAATCGCTAAATTTGCCGTTCCAGAATAATATATAGTATTCAGTCATTACAATTGAATAAATTGTGAAGGGGGACAGATAGAACTACAAAAATCCGGGAAGGTTAACCCGGTCAACAAATGCCCGCAGTAGTCGGATGTGTCGGCCTAACGGCGCAATAACGCAGCTCTGCTGTAAACAGGCACAACGCAATCACATCCGGAAAAAAACTCCGGATGAACGAAGAAGAAGAAGAAGAACTACAAAAATTAAATTTTTAAGAGCATGCATCTTTTCCATTACAGTGTCCTAACCCAGTGTCCCAGCCCACAGTGTCTTAGCCCAGTGTCCAAGCCCACAGTGTCCAAGCCCACAGTGTCACAGGCCATAGAGTCTCAGTCCACGGTTGTACCAGCTCTATGTTCCAGCCCAGTATCTCAGTCCAGTCTCCCAGCCCACAATGTCCCAGCCCATAGTGTCCCAGCCCACATTGTTCCAGCCCACTGTTTCCAGCCCATTGTGTTCCAGCCCACAATGTCCCAGCCCACAGTGTCCCCGCCCACATGTCCCAACCCAGGACCCCAGCCACAGTGTCTCAGCTCACAGTGTCCAATCCCACAGTGCCCCACAGTGTTCCAGCCCTATTGGTACTGCTGTCTGTTCCGCTTTTCATATGGGGCAGTTTGAGCATTTTGAGTGATTTTCACTGGCACAGGAACGGAGCATTATTGGGGTGACCCTTTGCCGTGAAGTTGGAACCGCGACTAACGACAAACCAACAGTGTCCCGCCCCACAGTATACCAGCGCAGAGTGTACCAGCCCATAGTGTACCAGCCCATACAGGAGGTCGATGAGAAGGCCGATGAACAGAATGACGTTGAGCTGGTCATGTCCCAGGCAAACGTCTCCAAAGCCCACGCTGTGAACGCTCTCCTCAATAGCAACAATGGCATAGTCGATTCTATAATGCAGTGGTTCTCAACCTTTTTGGCCCATGCACCCCTTCACCATATGTTCAGAATGTCATCCCCCCCCCCCTTTCGTATTTCCTCCCTATAAATCCCCCCATCCCCGTCTCTACATAGTATGCATAAAAATGGAAGCTAAAATTTAATAACACATACTAGAACAAGTCTAGACGTCTACATAAATCGTGATTTGCAGGTTGATTGATTGATTGATTTATTTAGGAATCGACATCACAGCATTCGGGGCATTCCCATAAGTGCTCCGTCCCCATCCTCAGCAGCCAGCGAAGAGTTCCAACACTAATAGTACCAGTAGCAATCTGATTATAAGTCCGTCTCGCCTTTCCTTTGAGCGTTGAGCGTCGGCCAGATCCCTTCGTCACTCCTCGTTGTCTCATTCTTGCCAGACCATGGTAATCCATTTGCTCCTCCGAGGTGTGCACGTGCTCCCACAAGGCCGCAACCACGTCTGCCTTGTCATGTATCAATACTCCACCAAGTTCTGCAGAGCCAGCCAATCTATCCGCCTGTTCATTTCCCAGCACACCGGCATGCCCCGGAGAAAAGATCCAGGCGATGCTTGTCACCCGTGACCTCCGAAGCGAAGCAAGCCACTCCGCACGAAGTCTGCCCGTCCTCACCCTCGTCAGCATGCTTTCTGAGTCAGTTACAATCACGATGTGTGTGTGTGTCGTATTCTCCATCCAGCGGAGAGCCGCAGTGACTGCCTCCACTTCCATTCTTAAGCTGAATGTTGTTGTATCATATGCCAGGCTCTCCTGCCCCAAACATCGACCATTAGCTTTGGCTATGAAACCCCAGCCACTTCTCTCACCTCTTGACACCGAACCATCTGTGTAGATAATCACATCACTCGAGTGAGCATTGTCCTGAATTAGTTGCTGGATTTCCACTTCCGTGGCCCCTGCTGGCCACTCCCTGCACTCCAAGCTTAATGTGATTATAACTCTGCACAAGTCTGACTGCTCCGCTGGCACTTTGACCCACTCCTCTCCTCGCCTACTGTTCTCCAAGGGGCACATCTGTCTGATCGTATCCTCCACCTGAGCCATCCATGATTTCCCTCTTATCAGTCGCTGACCCTTAACTGCGTCCAGCCCCTCATGCAGACGGTGGTCTGCTAACAGGCGGGTCTACTAACATTATAAAACGAATTTCAGAAGGGCGAGAAGTACAGAACCGTAAAGTATGGGGGGAAAAACAATATCAAGTAATTGGCTCTTGTATTAACGCGACCTTGAAATAATCTTAATTCCCCCCTGGAAACCATAAAATTCCCCCCTGGGAAGGGGGGAGGGGGATCCCCACCGGTTGAGAACCACTACTATAATAGAGCGTGTTTGCGTGGGTTGTTCATGGTGGTGTGTACATTTCATGCTGGGGATATTTTACCTGTGCTCTAAATCCCCACATTCCCAATTCATTTAGTGCATTAAATCAACTGATCTTTTGAGTTTAAAAAAAAAAAAATGTAAAATGAGCACACTGAATTATTGTTATCAGATAAGGTTGTCATGGATGGGACGTAGTAATTACTGAAGGCAATGAATGAATCAGCCGGTCTCCCAGGCCTAGGAGTTAACGTCTTTCTCCGTAACCCCGTATATTCTCGTGAGTAACGTAACCTGCGCGGAATCGGTAGCGGTTCTCGCCGCGTTGGTAACTTAGGGGATATGTGAGCCGGTCGCTCAGAAAGCAATGGCAAACTACTGAGCGTAATCTTGCCTAATACATCAACAGAAGCTGAAAATGTTGGTGCTGACAGCGATGTCCTGTAAAGTATATGCGGAAAAAAAAATAATCTTCTTCTTCCCTCAGCGTTCCGAGCCATTGAGGTTCTTTGCTGCAGATACAATCCGTCTCCATTCGTCTCTCTGGTGGACCTTCTCTTGCCAGTCGTTGATTCCAAGTGCTTGTAGGTCTGTATATATATATTATCTCTCCACCGTCTTCTTGGTCTACCTCGGGGTCTACGGTCATTTATTTCCTAAGTGTAAGCAAGTTTTGTTTCCCTATTATCTTCCATTCTTTCTATATGCCCCAGCCATTGTAGTCTATTTGCCTTCCCGATACCAGTGATTACCGGGGACTTAAACAGATCATAGTTGTCTTTTTTACTTCTTCTTTTCCACTCTCCACTTTGTGTATCCCTAATGGGTCCAAAGATGCGTCTTAAAACTTTGTTGTCAAAGGTTTGTAGCAAGGCTTCGTCTCCTTTCGTTGTACTCCAGGTTTCAGAGCTATACAGCACAACTGGTCTGATCAGTGTTTTGTATATTGTGATTTTGGTGTTACGAGATAGCGCCTTTGATTTTAGTAGATGTTGTAGTGCATAGTATATCTTATTTCTAGAATTGATTCTAGTTTGTATTTCTTCCCTTATGATGTTGGACAGTGTGTGAGTGAGTGAGTGTGTGTGTGTGTGTGTGTGTGTGTGTGTGAGTGCGCGCGCACGCGCATGCGTTTGTGTATGAAACGGGCATTCCAGCTTCGCCGCCTGTCACTTGGTTGCCGCTAGCAACAGTCAGCGGTTGCTTTCAACAAATGACCTGTTCGCTTTAATTAACATGACCGCGGCCATAGAAATCGTGGTGTCAATTCAGTCTGTGTTTTAATTCAGCCATGGAACCGTTTCCCCCCGGAATAGACGACTTAACATAGTTCTCCCGCTGGAGGTTACAATGCTTGTCTGACTACTCTACCCCAGACGACAGTGTCACGTGACACAGACGGGCTGTAGATGGGAAGCCAGCAGAAGCTTGATTTCCTGGCATTTTCATATCAATTCATTTTTATTTATCTGTTTATTTTTCCCACCACGTACAAAAAGTAACAAAGACACATAACGCACGCCGTCTGTCGGTTTAAACGGCTTGTTTCATCAACCCCGCCCCCCCCCCCCCCCAATCCCTCGACGCTATTAAGAAGTAGGTCAGGGGCAGCCGCCAGGTCGCTGTAGCCTGGTGAGTGAGTTCTGGCTGGATTGTCTTAAAGAGCTATCCCTCATCGACAATCGATGAACAGGCCTGGTGGTGCCATCCAGGTTTTGCTGGACCTCAGCGTCAGCCGGTGTCCGTACTGGGAAGTGTAGGCACAATGGAGTACCTGCGTTCACAGCTAAATATGTACCTGCTATTTAGCTATTTACCTGCCAACCACCTACCTGCCGACTACCTGACTGCCAACCAATTACATACTTGCCTACTAATTAAATACCTACTATTCACCTACCAATTAACTACCTGCCTACCTACTAGCTAATGCATTCATACTACCTCCTATTTACAGCCTACCTATTACCGGCCTGTCTACCAGCTACCTACAGACTACCTCCTACCTACAGCCTACCTCCTACCTACAGCCTACCTCCTACCTACAGCCTACCAACTACCAGCTACCTACAGATTACCAACTACCAAACAACCTACAGCCTACCTAGTACCCGCCTGTCAACCAACTACCTTCAGTCTCCCTCCTACCTACAGCCGACCAACTACCTACTACCTAAAGCCTACCTACACCATACCAATTACCTTCTGCCTACCTCCTACCTAGACACTACCAACTACCTACAGCCTACCTACTACTCGCCTGTCTATCAAGTATCTACAGCCTACCAACTACCTTCAGTCCGCCTTCGACCTACAGCCTACCAACTACAAAACTATCTGCAGCCTATTTCCTACCTACAGCCTACATACTACTTACCGGTCTACAAACTACCTTCATCCCACCTCCTACCTACAGCCTACCTCCTACCTACAGCCTACCAACTACTTACAGCCTACCAACTACCTACAGCCTACAAACTACCTACAGCCTACCAACTACCTACAGCCTACCAACTACCCACAGCCTACCAACTACATACAGCCTACCAACTACCCACAACCTACCTGCCTTCCAACTACCTCCTGCCTACCTACTAGCTTCCTGCCTACCAATTCCTACCTGCCTACCTATATGCCTACTTTTTTGGCATATGCTATTTATAGGACATTGCAGTCAACACCAGCATTTTTCAGCTGTTGTTGATGTCTTGCTTTCTGAACGACCGGTTCATATACCTC
>JACEFZ010023520.1:27500-195000 GCA_014155875.1 Cepaea nemoralis
ATTAATCAAGATATGATTCTAAGATTACAGTAATCAAAGTAAATAAGTAGACAATTTGTATATTATATTTTATAGATTCGAAAGGATTTACAAGTGTCATAAATTTTTGGAAATTTGTACATAGTCTGCTAATTAAGTTATACTTTTTAAACTACACCGGAAATGCACACGAAACGAAAAATTTGGTTGATGTTACATTTTCTGAATACAAATGATCCGGTTTTATTTCGGAACGGATAGTAAAATGTTCTCACAGTTCGTGTCTGATGTTATAGTATGACAACGGATTATGATGGAATGTTCTTATTTCCGATGTGTTCACACGTCGAACAATTTGGATCACATTCGCTGTAGAGGTGATGTAGGAGTCTATGTTCAGTCCACATTTGCTCATGTTAAAATATCACGGTGAAAAAAATCACCCACAAATGTCACCATGGTAAAGTTCGCTTATGGTAAATGGATAAGCGTATGTGACATTGTTGTTGGTGTCTATCTACAATTAATATTGTTCTCATTCTAACACACACTAAACAATTATACTACACTCATTACATAAGACATAAATTGATTAAAATAAGAATATTATACATGTCGGTTTTTAAACCGTATCACAACTTTACTTATAGACCTTACACAGTAGGTGACTGGAAAAATTCACACATTGGTGGCTGTGTTGGGCTGAGTGTAATATTACACAGTGCACTCAGACATTGCTTACTGGGTCTGTCGGACAACGGGACAAAAGGTCGGCGATTGTATTCATTCTGCCGGGAATATGGCGAACTTCAAAACTGAAATTCTGAAGCTTTAAGGACCAGCGAGCAATCATGTTATTTGATGGTACTGCAGAATTGATATACCTTAATGGACTGTTGTCAGTTTCGATGATAAAGTGACGTCCTAGAAGATATTTGGACAGCTTTGTGACACTTTCTACTAAGGCCAATGCCTCCAATTGCGGAATGGACCAGGCCCGCTCTCGGGGTCTTAGTTTTCTTGATAGAAAACAGACGGGATGCAAGATGTCGTTGTATTCCTGCAAAAGGACTGCACCGATCGCAATGGAGCTAGCATCTGTTCTCAATCTGAAAGGTAAACGAATGTTGGGCAATTTAAGGATGAGATTAGGTGTATTCTTATCAGAAAAATGTGCCAAAACTTTATCAAATGCATTTCGTAGGCATTCATCGTTTACAACTTTTTCGGGTTTATTCTTGGTTAGTAAATTAGAAAAAACCTCCGTTAGCTCTGAAAAATCAGGAATAAAGTTTCTGTAATAATTAATAAGTCCCAGCAAACTGCGGACTTGTTTCTTATTTGTTGGAAGTGACAGTTTTAGAATTTTCGAGACAATTTTGTTGTCTGTCATGACAAAGCCATTGGATATTCTGTACCCCAAAAATGATATCTCTTGGTAAGCCATGCTCACCTTTGAAGGCTTCACTGTCAGTCCGTGCTGTCTGATACGTTCTAGTGTCTTTTCCAGTATCTTTATATGTTCCGTCATTGTCTCTGTATGGACACAGATGTCGTCAATATAGGAAACTATGTTAGGGATGTCAGATAGGAGGAGTCGTGTCATGCGTACACATGTGGCTGGGGCATTGACTAGCCCAAATGGAAGTTTGCACCATTCGTACAGTCCCCACGGCGTGGCGAAAGCTGTTAGATGTCTGCTGTCTTCATGTACAGCAATCTGCCAGTAACCTTTAGCCATGTCAAGGGTCGTGAAGAACTTAGCGTCAGTCAGTTCTGTCAGAAGATCGTCCGTATTTGCCATTGGTTCAAGGTCTAAAACAGTTATTTTGTTCAGTTTTCTGTAATCTATGCAAAGTCGTATTGTGTTGTCCTTTTTCCGTACAATGACCATGGGTGAAGAGAAGTCTGATAGGGATCGTCTGATGATGTTGTTTTTTTCTAAGCTGATGATTTCCTGATGTAGTTGTTCCTTGTAATGTAATGGTATGGTGTATGGTCTGCATCTTATGGGTGTGTTTGATGTGAGTGTGATGTGATGCTGTACTAACTCTGTTTGTCCTGGGTTGTCTGAAAAGATGGTGTTGTACTCTTGTATCAACTGTTTGCAACTGTTTGTCTCTGCTTGACTTAGGTTTGGATTGATCTTGATCTCCTTCAAGCAGTTTGTCGTGTCTAATGTAGGTGTTGGAATCTCGTCGCTAGAATCGTCATCTTCGTGATCTATTATCACGGTGCAAGCTGTCGTATCGTCTTGTTCGTTGTCTCTGTTGAAGTATGGTCTTAGCATATTGATGTGAAATATTTTGTGTTTGTCTTTTATCAGGATTTCGTAGTCAACAGGAGAGATTTGTCTTGTCACTTTAAAAGGTCCCCTGCCAAGAATCTGTCAGTAGCTGTCTGTCACTAGGTAGTAGTAGTAAGACGTCCTGTCCAGCTGTCAATGTTATAGTCCTGTTACCTTTGTCTGCGTATTGTCTGTAAGTAGCACCAGATAGTTTTAGTGCACTTTTAGCAATTTCACATGATTTCATTATCCTTTCACGCAATGATGTTACATACACAAATGATGATATGGGTTTCAATACTGGAGTGGACTCAGTTAACATTTGGCGATAAATTGTTAATGGGCCGCGTGGTTTGGCCACCATAGATGAGTTCAAAAGGAGAGAAACCGGTACTAGAATGTGGTACCTCGCGATAAGCAAAAAGGACAGCTGGTAAGTATAGATCCCAGTTATTGGGGTGATCTTGAGTTACTTTGGCTAGCATGTGCTTCAGATCCCCATTAAGCTTTTCTATTATCCCGCTCGAGTGAGGATGATAGGGGCTATTGAAGACTTGCTTCACTCCTAACATTTAGTGAAAGCTTGAGTGATGCGGCGATAAATTGAGTGCCTCTATCAGACTGGATCGTATCTGGAAATCCAATTCTGGAGAAAATATGGAAGAACACTTCCATGATATCGTTGGCAGTAATGTTCTTTAACGGAATCGCTTCTGGCCAGCGACTACATTGATCAATAATTGTTAGTATATATTTATTCCTCTAGTAGTTGTATGACTAAGAGGGCCACAATGTCAACTGATAATTTTTCAAAAGGTCGACTGGCTAAGTCAGTGACTTGTAACTTTGCCTGTGGGTGTTTACCTTTCTTTACCAGTTTCTGGCATGTATCACAACTTCTGCAATATGTTTTTATGTCATTACAGAATTTTGGCCAATGAAACTGTGTCAATAGTCTTGACCTGTTTTAACATATGCCATATGACCTGCAAAAGGTATATCGTGAGCAAGATGTAAAGCTTGCTTGCGATAAGTGGTTGGTAACACAGTTTGCTTTGTTGTAACGTCACCTTTGGTGTAGTACCTGGTGAGTACATTATTGTATAAAGCAAAATGCCATTTAGCATTTTTCGTTACTCTTGGCTTTTTGCCGATCAGGTCAAAATACTTTGACAGTGAAGGATCAGCTTTTTGAGCTGTTATGAATGTTTCCTTCATCGAGTCACTAGGTGGTACTTCTGGGCTAAGTATTTGAATAGCCTCAGTTTGGTTACTATCATCTTGCACTCTAGCAGTAGCTCTTGTTACTGCGTTCACACACTCAATGACATCAGATGATGATGGAATGATATCGTCATGATGTGATGAGAACTTAGTGCTGCATTAGCTAACATACATTCAACTGGTGATATGACATTTTCAATGACATTTGGTGGTGATGTGTTATCATTAATACATAGTGATGTTATGTCATGGTTATGATGTTTGTCATTCACTTCCGGTAAAATTCCCGATGATTATATCGCACACTGGGTTTGTAAGTGCTGCGACTTTTACTTTTCCGGTGAGGAATGGTGTTTCGATGTATGCCCAAGCTAATGGATATTTTTCAATATTGCCTGAAAATGTTCTACATGTGATGTGTCTACCAGTGTAGTCTGTAGGTGTTATGAATGTTGTTTTCAGGCCAATAAGTGTACTCCCGGTGTCGCGAAGTACTGTAGCAGACTTGCCATTAACGTACCCGTGATAGATGTCTAACTTGCCTTTTGAGTCTATTACTAAGTTACCTTCCTCATTAGCAATAGGGATGGCGTGCCCGCATGTTAAGATACCATTTTCAAAGAAGGTATTACAGACAGTGCATGTGTTGGAACTAAATACGTCACAAGCCTGTGCTGCATGTACAGGATGTTTTTCTGTATTTTCGTCTTCTGACGCTGAACTATCGAACAAGGCGGCATTGGCTTTGTTGGTCATATGCCTGCCTTTACAATCCATGCGATGGTGACCGTATGCCTTGCAGAGAAAACATTTTCGGAAGCTTTTGAACGATTTACGTTCTCTGTCTTGTCTGTTTACCATATTTTGCAAGTATGTTTGGTACCCTGGGTTTTTATCGCACATATCGTTCAAATAATGAGACATTTTACAATGAACACAATGTCTAAACTTTTCAGAGGTAGGCCTGTTTGGTTTTGCCTACTATAGTTTTTCTCATAGTTGGCAGCTGCTACCCAGTTACTGTCAGTAGCTTCAGTGGCAAAACATTGTTTATTTGCCGTATAATAGGCCGACCCACGTCTTTCCATTTCTTCCACACATGTGCATTCATTCTCTTGCAAGAACTTAGAAAAAGATGTTGGGATAGAAGAAATAACCTTATCTCGAATAATGAGATCTTCTAATTTATCATAATTTTTGTTAATTTTGGCTGATGAAGTCCATTTGCTGAAAATGTCTCGGACTAAACAGAGGTAGTCAGAGAACGTTTGAGTTGACTTTGGGCTCAGTTTACTGAATTGTTCTCTGTACCCTGCTTCATCTAACATAAAATGTGCCATTATTTTAGATTTAATGTAATGGTACTCTTTCCTGAGGTCTTTGGGGATGGTTTCAATAACTTTCAGAGGTTCCCCAGATAGACTCCTCATATACAAAATATTCCATTCCGAAAGTGGAACTTGATAATGTTCCATTAAAGTCTCAAAATTTTGGGTAAAGGCTGCTATGCAGTCACCCGAGTATAGTTACGAACGATACCTTGGTACTTCTTATACTGGTTTTCTTTTTCCAGTCTTTCAGATTTCTTTGACTCTTTATTCATTGCAGTCTCAGTGTCCAGTTGTTTCATTTTCAACTGTAGTTCAAGTTCTTCCCTTTTGCTCTGAGCCGCTATTTCTGCTTTCTTAAGTTCACTGTCTATCTCAGCTTGCTTTGTCTTTGCAGCCATTTCTACTTCGGCATGCTTTAATGCTGTTTCAGCCTCTATTTGCTTGGCAGCTTTTTCAATCTCTGCCTGTTTTAGAGCTCTTTCAGCTGCTCTATCTTCGCGTTCACAGTATTCAGCGTATTTCTTCTCACTCCATTGTGTTAATTCATCACCTTCTAACTTTAATTTTAAACCCATATCGATGAAATCAAACAATGACGACATGATGGAGAAAATATGTCGATGACAATCAACCACACAAAATATATTATAATTGGTTAGTAGAAAAACAACTTACACTTGATTTGACTATACGATGCGTGCCCACTAATGCATACGTAAAGTTAAAGTAAAGAAAAATATACTCAAGTGCCCTTGGATATGATGACGAATGGTTGGGCAATCGGGCTAGAAAAACTGTAAGGTCGTACTTCAGAACCACTAATGACCTCTACGGCAGGGTTATGGATGGTACGCAAAAACCTGCTTTGTTTTTGGAGAGAAATAAGTTAGCGTGTGTTTGTTGGTGTGTGCCTGTAAGTCACTAAGTGTTGATTCGGTTTGAGTGGCGTTGAGTATAATTGTATGTCGTAAATTTGTCGTCAACAGTGTTTCTTTCAACAGAAGTTACACTCTTTCCAAAACTCTTTGCGTTCCACAAACTCAATACACAAAAACAATCTATCTGTATTTGAACACTCAATAACATTGATGACACATCACTTACATCAAGATGACATTCAGTAAGGACAAAGACATCAAGTTTACAAGATGGCGACAAGGTCAAAATGGCGGCAAAATCACAAGGTTGACAAGGTCGAACGGTGACAAGTTTAACAAATCACAAATGTTTAACACGTTTACAGGCTCAAACAATATGTACTGTACATTTACTAATGATTCTAAACATATTTAGACAATGTAGTAATGGATCACACTGAGACTTTTCCGATCACATGTACATCACTATAACCTTGACAAATTTTACAAGTACAAGAATTATAGTTTTAAATCACAAAGACGAACAACACACGTCTAAATATATTAGGTTCTTAAATAATGACGAGCAACCCACGTCCACACATGTCAGGATCTTATATTAGGCTCGTTGGCTAACACATGTGAGACAGTACAAGTACAAACGTAATTCGACGTAAGACACAGCAACAAGTTCTATGGATTTATTACCACATTAAATACATAACAATTAGTTACAGCAATGTACAACATATAACAACTCACTACCACAATACAGCTCATAGGTTCTGACGCTCACAATATCAGTCGTTCAGCTCACAACCACGGAGATTCACACAACGCCTTGCTCTCGACACACACGTCCGTTCAGATGTCCAGTCGCAGCGTGGTCTCGTGTCAGGTAAGAAACTTGCCAGCCGACAACTCTTGTCCGCCGGGCGCCGTAACGATGTTGCTGCTAGGCTCTGACAATCACCATCATCATCACAATCATTATCACCATAACCATCATCATCATCATCATCATCGTCATCATCACCATCACCATCATCACCATCATCATCATCATCACCATCATCATCACCATAACCATCACCATCATCACCATCATCATCACCATAACCATCACCATCATCATCATCACCATCATCACCATCATCATCACCACCACCATCATCATCATCATCATCATCATCATCATCATCATCATCATCATCATTACCATAACCATCATCATCATCATCATTATCACCATAACCATCATCATCATCATCACCATAACCATCATCATCATCACCATCATCATCACCATAACCATCACCATCATCATCACCATCATCACCATCATCATCATCATCATCACCATCACCATCATCATCACCATAACCATCACCATCATCATCATCACCATCATCATCATCATCATCACCACCATCATCATAACCATAACCATAACCATCACCATCATCATCACCATCATCATCATCACCATAACCATCATCATCATCATCATCATCATCATCACCACCATAACCATCACCATCATCATCACCATCATCATCATCACCATCACCATCATCATCATCATCACCATCATCATCATCATCATCACCATCATCATCACCATAACCATCACCATCATCACCATCATCATCATCATCATCATCACCATCATCATCATCATCATCATAACAGATGATGAACTGTGACAATAATTGTATGTTTGCGCTCGTTCGGTTTGAACTCTGGCCTAGTGTACACACGTCTGTGAAAAGTTACACTATTTTCTCTACTACAAATGGTTGCTATCACAGGAGAGTATACTAATTTGATTTTGCGTGAGGTATCGCTTCTCCTTCCTCTCCGACTTCTGAGGAACCTCCCAAGTCAAGGACGAGAAACCCACTGACCCACGTGAGCAACGGACCCACTGATCCACTTGCGAAACGAACACACTGACCCACGTGCTAAACGAACCTACTGACCCAAGTGTTAAACGAACTCACTGACCCAAGTGCTAAACGAACCCACTGACCCAAGTGCTAAGCGAACACATTGACCCACTTGCGAAACGAACCCACTGACCAACATGAGGAACGAACCACGGACCCACGAGCGGCACGAACCCACTGACCCACGTGCAGAAGGAACCCACTAGGCCGTGGTCAAAAGAGAAACGTTAAGCATGCCGAACCCCTCTGTCACGCTGGCCTCGGTTAAGAGGAGACGGGGGAAGAAAACAAAATTCGGCAATTCTGATAAAAAGTGACGGCGAGAAATGAGATGTGGAGGGAACTGAAGGTAAATATTTGACACAAAATAAGTTCATCGATGGAGATCAAACTGTCCGAATGTGTAAGAGCGCTCGTTCTTAAACATCCAGTGTGCTGATGCCATTGTAGCGGGTTAACCCCTTATACTGGTCAGTTAGGCTTCTTCTTCTTATTCTTCTTCTTCTTCTTCTTATTCTTCTTCTTCTTCTTCTTCTTCTTCTTCTTCTTCTTCTTCTTCTTCTTCTTCTTCTTCTTGTGCTTTCATCCGGATTTATTTTTTTTTCGGACCTAATTGCATTGTACCTGTTTACAATAGAGCTGTGTTATTGCGCCGTTCGGCCAACACATCCAACTTCTGTGGGTTAACCTTCCCGGGGAGGGGGAGGGGGAGGGGGTGGGTCAGTTAGACTAAAATGTTTACTTCTCGTCCTTGACTTGAGGACGTAAATTACAAGTAGCTGTGAAGTCGGAGTGGCTTCGCCTGATGGCGAGGAATACTGAACATAGGGAAAGCTAATCCACACGCCAAACTCAGCCCAGTGCAACAGAAGTAGGAGTACGTGTATGGACTACGCTTGAGTTTAAAGCCAGCGATCACAACAAAAGAAATAAATGACATCGCCGAAAGCAGGAAGTAAAAGTGGACAGATTTGCAGAACTCAATCACAAGTGACCTCCAGAAAAACGCTGGCCACCGCGTGGGACTTAATTAATCAGGACAACAACAAACAACTCCTGTCCCTACCGCCGAGCGGTGACCTTGTTCTCAGCCTTGACATACTTTCCTGCGAGTCAAGCCCGAGGCTGGATTGTGAAATAAGTGTGATGATTGGGTGGGAAAGGACAAGTGAAACGGTGTGAATTTACGGGTTGTTTCTGGTGATAACGTCACCTCTTAAAACTCACACACACGCACACACATACACGTACACTCACGCATACTCACTCACATACTCACGCACACACGCACCGTACGCACCAACAATTACCGGCAATACAACAGGCTAAAGACATTGCCTCACGAGGTTGTACTTCCACATTATATGCGCACCAAGAGAGAATATAAATAATATGTAAAGTAGAAACAATACAGAGAATACAATTTGTAGAGAGAACATAAACAATATAGACAACATAAACTATGGAGAGAACATAAACAATATAGAGAGGGCACAAATAATAGAGTGAACACAACCAATTGAAAGAACATTAGCAATGTAGAAAACATGAACAATACAGATAATACAAACAATAGAGAACATAAACAATAGAGAGAACATAACAATATAGAAAATAAACAATATGGAGAGCACAGACAAAATAGAGAACATCAACAATAGAGAGAAAATAAACAATAGAGAGAATATAAACAATATAGATAATAAACAATATGGACAACACAAACAAAATAGAGAGAACATAATAATATGGAGAATAAACTATATGAACAACACAAATAAGATAGAGACCATAAACAAAAGAGAGAATATAAACAATAGAGAGAACATAAACAATAGAGAGAACATAAACAATATGCAGACGCCCGTGCGTTGACGGGGCCCATAACGGAAGCGAAGAATGGTAACACTGTTGCCTTCCATGCATGTCGTAAGAGGCGACTAAGGAGGCTTAGGCTGAGACTTAGTCTTTAGTCTATTGGAACTTCCGGTCCCCAACGTGGCGGATAGGCATTTAAACCGTTACGATCCCTGGAGTGTTTACGCTTGTGGCTACGGTTTGCATTTGTATTTTCCTCATGTTGGACTGGTAGTGCATGGTTCCGTCGCCCTGCTACTGATTGAGTGCGTAGCGCGACAGTGTGAGCTGTGAATTTCGCGTGGAGTGCTTTTACATATGTCCGCGGTTGTTTGTAGCGTGAACGTGTAGTGTTCGGAACGATGGTGGCCGACTGTTGCTGGATTGACTGGTTTGCCTTTTCGGTCATTTGTGCATGTTCCAGCAGACTCCTGGGAGTCGTCGCTGCAGCTAGGGAGTTCGTGCTTTGAGCAGCGCTTTCGGAGGGTCACCATGCGGAAAGAGACCGAGCCATATAGGATAATACCCGGGTTAATGAAGTCTTTCTGGTGACTGCCGATTCCATTGATGATGAACTGTATTTTTCGTGGAGGACTTTTGTGTTGGCATTCTGGTGGCGGCATTATGCACAGTGTACCTGTGCGGGCTGTTGGCTTGCCGACACTCCTGTTTATTCCATTGTTCACATAGGGCAGTAAAGAGCGTTTTGTGTGATATTCACTGGCATAGGAACGGAGCATAATTGGGACGACTCGTTGCCGTGAAGTTGGAACCGAGATTAACTAACTAACTAAACAATATGGAGAATAAACAATATGGAGAACACAAACAAGACAGAGAACATAACCAATAAAGAAAACGCAAACAATAGAGAGAACACAAACAAAATAGAGAACATAAACAACAGAGAGAACATAAACAACAGAGAAAATATAAACAGTAAAGAGAACGTAAACAATAGAGAGAACATAAACAATAGAGAAAATTGTTTGTATATCCTTTACATGACATTGCTGTCAACATCATCATCTTTCAGCTGATTGTCGATTTCTTGACAAGATTACGCTCAGTAGTTTGCCATTGCTTTCTGAGCGGCCGGCTCATATACCCCGTAAGTTACCGACGCGATTCGAACAATTGTTGATTCTCACCGTCGTCACGTTACTTACGAGAGTATACGAGATTACGGAGAAAAGTCGCTAACCTCTATGCCAGGAAGCCGGCATAAACAATAGAGAGAACATAAAAATATGGAGAACATAAACAATATGGATAACACAAACAATAGAAAGAACATAAACAATAGAGGGAACTTAAACAATAAAGAAAACACAGACGATAGAGAGAACACAAACAATATGGAGAACATAAACTATAGAAAGAACATAAAAAATAGAGAGAACACAAGCAGAAATAGAATACAGCTGAGAAAGAGAGAGAAGGGTGGACAGGGAGATACAATGGAGAGACGGACAGACAGACAGACAGACAGACAGACAGACAGACAGACAGACAGACAGACCCAGCACAGAGAGCAAAGCCGCTATGAATAGAGAGAAAAGAACAGAAAAACAACAGGAATACACCAGCGTCCTTGACTCGCTCACTCTACTCACACTCGCGGGGTCACGCCCGGCTCACACTCTGCCGGTCACACCACCTTTCTACAGGCTTCCCAGGTCACAGTGGTCGAGACAGACGCCCCAGCCTGTCGTGTCGAGGGTGAGAGATGGATCGGACAGGAGAGAGTAGTCACACGGGAAGAAACATAGCTCCACCAAAAACTAAGCGAACATAAAATTAACTGACAGGGATTGATATAGCCAGTTGTAAAAATGCTGGCATATTAGTATTTTATCAGGAGGCCAGCATGGCCGAATGGATAAGAATGCTCGCTATTAAAATTCCTGTGTGCTGATGCCGAGGTAGCGGGTTCAACTCCTACACCGGTCAGTTGGACTGAGATGTTGACTTCTTGTCCTTTACTTGGGGACGTAAATTACAAGTACCTCTGAAGTCGGAGTGGGTTCACCTGATGGCAAATCACGCCGATAATAAGGACAGCTAATCCACACGCTAATCCATCCATACACACACTCACACAAAACATCCATTAATACATAACCATCCACTCACACACACGAACATACCATCCACCCACTATTTGCACACAAACCAACCACCCACTCCAAGCACACAAGCCACCCACTCACTCTTCTATACACACACCTACACAAACCATCCCTTTCCCACAACAACATAAACTATTCATTCACACACCCACACAAACCATCCGCTCACTCCATCCAAACACACACCCACACAAACCATCCATACTACCCACTCACTCCACACATACGCGCACACACACACACAAGCTATCCATTCACACACCCACACAAACCATCCATTCACACACCCACACATATCATCCATTCACACAACCACACAAACATCCACTCATACATCCACACAAACCATACACGCACACATCCAGACAAACATCCATTCACACACCAAACACACACATTCCATTCACACACCGACATAAACATCCACTCACTCAACAACACAAACATCCACTCACAAACTAACACAATCCATCCATTTATACTCCTACACAAACCATCCATTCACACACCCACACAAACCATCCATTTACACCCCCACACAAGCCATCCATTCACACATCCACAAAAACCACCCACGCACACATCCACACAAACATCCACTCACACACCAACACAAACCATCCATTCACGCACCCATACAAACCATCCCTTCACACACCCACACAAACCATTCATTCACACCCCCACACAAACCATCCCTTCACACACCCACACAAACCATCACTTCACACACCCACACAAACCATCCATTCACATACCCATACAAACCATCCCTTCACACACCCACACAAACCATTCATTCACACCCCCACACAAATCATCCCTTCACACACCCAAACAAACCATCCAGTCACTAACTCACACAGACCATCCTTTACACCCCCACACAAACCATCCATTAACCCCCCACACAAACCATCCATTAACACCCCCACACAAAACATCCATTAACACCCCCACACAAACCATCTATTAACACCCCCACACAAACCATCCATTTACACACCCACCCAAACCATCCATTTTTACCCCGACACAATCCATCCATTTACACACCCACCAAAACCATCCATTTTTACCCCCACACAAACCATCCAATTACACACCCACCCAAACCATCCATTTTTACCCCCACACAATCTCTCCATTCACACGCCCACACAAATTATCTCTTCACACACCAACACAAAACATCCATTCATACATCCACATCTACCATCCACTCACTCCACCCATTTACACACCCACACAAACCACCCACTCATCCATCCCTTCACACAAATCAGCCATTCACACAGCCACATAAACCAACCTCGCACCCAGTTAACTCACTCCACACTTTCCACCCCCGCTACCCACAAGATGTCACTCTAGCTCGAGTCAGTCAGATCCACTTCACAACTAGTACATCTGTGCTAAGCTCCTTATATTCTCCGACGAAGACGATAAATCCGAAACGTCAAGCTTGGCTCACAGGCCTCGCTAATAGACGACATCGTCTGGCAACATAATCCTGACCTTGGTACAACACGTGGGCCAAACATACAGACAGAAGTGGACAGGTGATGAATTCACCAAACGGTGGATTTCCGGCAGGTGGCCCAGTCATTGACCACGGTGGCGTAAGTCACTGGAGGATGTCTCTGTGTCAAAGTGCGTACGTCGGATGCCTGGCTATCCGAAGGTTGTGAGTTCGATTCCGGCCCACATCGTTCAGTACACGAGTGGAATTTACTCGGAGGTTCCTGGGGGTCGTTGCTGCGCGCGCTCTGTGACACTTTCAGACTCTTTCCCCCTCCACTCACTCCATCCACTAATTGCACCCACCATTTCCTTCACTCTCCCCAGCCACTCACCCATTAATTCACTCCCTGTCCAACCATCCACTCACTTATTTCACACATTAAAAATACACCCTGTACTTCTAGTACGAAGGGAAGTCAATAAGCAAGTCACAAATAGCTGTAGAAAAATAACTAAATAGGATAACAAATTGAAACCAGTTTATATTAAACATACACTGTCCCTTTATTTCTCAACATAATTTCCACCAACATTAATGCACTTATTCCATCGTTTTATCAGTCCTCCGAAACCGGCTACATAAAACTGCGTGCTCTGTTTTGTAAACCACGTTTTAACTTCACATTCAACTTCAGCGTCATTCGCGAAATGTCTCCCGCCTAGGTGGGTTTTCAGTGGACCAAAAAGGTAGAGATCGCTAGGGGCTAAGTCGGGGCTGTAAGGTGGATGTTCCAGATCTTCCCACCTTAGTTGGTTAATTTTCTCCTGAGTTAATCGAGCCGTATGTGGTCTGGCATTGTCATGAAGAAGCAACACTCCTCTAGTCAGCAGACCTGGACATTGTCTTCGAATTGCATCATGAAGCATCGATAGAACCTCACAGTACGATTTAGATTTCACATTGCCACATTTCTTCTTGAAACTGGTTGAAAGTAAGCCTTGACAATCCCAGAACACTGTAAGCATAACCTTCCCAGATCGGATTTTATCAACAATTTTAGAGAGTCCTTGAGAATTTTTTTTCTACCCAGCTATGCACCGCTTTACGGGACAAACATTTGTTAGCATAAACAGGAAACATTTCCTTTTGCCCACAAAAACGAACAACAGCACGTTGCTCTTTGGTTGTACACTCCGTAAGTACATAAGCCATTGTGTTTATGCGCTGCGCATGCGCATGAGACACCTAGGGCCACCTGACGAACTGGAATATAAAATTCGATGTTGCTGTCTCCCAATAACACCTGTAGAAAACACTAAGTACATTTACCTGCCATCCCACAGAACTGTGTGACTTACTTATTGACTCGCCCGCGTAGTTGCAGCTACTGCGGGTTGCACTGGACTGAGTTTTGCGTGTGCATTTTTTTTCATATCCTATTTACAGGACATCGCTGTTTATACCAGCTTTTTACTGCTGTTGTTGATTTCTTGGTAAGTTTAAGTTCAATAGTTTGCCCAGTGGCGTCACTGGGGTTGGTGTCACCCAGTGCGGTAAACTCTTGGTGTCACCCCTCTAGACTTTCACCATGGTCTTCTTCCGAGTGTTCCTGTACCATATATAATCGCATATAGTAATGTTTGTAAAATAAGTCAAAAAGTTAATAAGGACATAAGAAAGAAAACAAATTGAACAATACAACTTCAATACTTCAGGTAAAACATAAATAAAGAACTTCGACAAACTCGGACAAAGTTAAATTTTTGTTATTTAACATTAAAATTTCTGTTATTTAAAATTAAAAGTTTCCCATCCTGGTCTTCAAAGCTGCAAACCTGTCAATCACATCATCAAAATCAATATCTTTCACCATATCACTTTCAATTGATAATATAGCCAGATCAGAAAGTCTTGACTGTCCCATGGTTGATCGCAAATAGTTCTGTATAAGTTTCAGTTTTGAAAAGCTCCTCTCACATGAAGCCACAGACACACAGATCGTAAGAAATAGTTGTAGGATTAGTGAGAGTATTGGGAGAGATTCAAGGAAATCCCAGTCAACTATGAATTTTAAAATATCAAATATTGACCAGTCTTTGGCTTTGTGGATATCAATATCTGCTGCCTTCAGGTGTCTTCTCAGCCTTGGTATTTCTTTTAAAAGCTCTACTTCGGATAGCTCATCATAGAAAGTGGTCAATTTTGGAACTGACACCAGCAACTCTTCTTCAGTTGCTGATAGAAGACTCTTGGCTTGAACAGCCTCAAACATATTTGCTACTTCCTTGATCGTTGTTGATCTGGTCTGGAGTTCAGAATGAAAACGATCAATACATTCCAGCATCGCCCTATTGTTTTCTTCTTGCATAGTGAGTCCAGCATCTCTGAGTTGTTCCCCTGCCATTCTCTTCTTGAACCTTAATCTTCTCTCTACTGTTATTCCAAATTGGTCTGCTTTTAAAAGTGCCTGTTCAATTGCATGCTCCACTAAGTGACTGCGCTTCTCCTGCAGAAAAAGTCTTAATCCCTCTAACTTGGTCACTACTTTGTCAAGAGTTTGTCAAGAAGATTGAGGAAGAACGTCTTTTGATGAACCTTGTCCATCACTTGGTCTCTTGACATATTGAAGCATGAATCCAGGTAGTGATTTTAGTGATTCACATCTTTTTCTTCTTTGCTTTTCGCTGCTCGCATCCACTAGGCCTCTTTGATTTGTGCACTCCATGTGGCATGATGGAATATTCTAAAATAATAAATCTATAATAAATTAGGGACTTAAAAATATACAACTAAACAAAAAGATATAATATAAATATATAAAATCTGTATAAATAATTATAATCCAAACATTTATGATTTATTCATAATTTAATAAATATAGTTATTTAGGTTAAATTGCGTTGTTTTAATTAAAATGTAATTAAAAAATGATTATGTACACTAAAAAGAACCGTCTAAAAAAGAAAACTTGTCATACAAAATATTAAATTTTTTTAAATATTGTCCATGGAAGTTACAACTTTTTTATTTCATTGTAACAAGTTTGAGTAGTTAACTCTTATCAGGAAGTTTTGTCGCCAATGCACGACTGTCATTTCATGACATATATTTTATTATTTTATATTGCGAATTGCTGGCGAATGTCAGTAACCGCATCAATTATTGGGGGGATCTGCGTGTGGCAGTCTCAACAGTGACTCGTTGGTTCTAAAAATTACACAACCGTTATTTATTTTTCTATTTACATCTTTTTAATTAAAAAATTAAATTAAAAAATTAAAATATATATTTTTCAGACAGATAGAAAAACGTGTGTATGTCGTAATTATTAATTTATTGTAGTAGTAAACTACTAGTATACTATAGTATAGTAATACTAACTTTTTTAAGTGGAAGCCTGCCGCTGTTTTTCTCCTTTAAAATTTATGCCCTGTCCTAATTAATGTACTTTACAATATTTATATTTTAGTGATATTGATAAAATTATAAAATTTCGAACAAATAATTATTTACATAAAAAACGAACCTGTAAACAGCGTCTGTCATTTTCTGCAACCACGTGACTCCACACGTCATTAATTGGCGCGTTTGCAAATGACCCACGATTCTACTCCGACTCCGAGGCTCCGAGCAGCTCTGAGCTCTGAGTCTTATTCATTTAAGCACCAGACGCTCTGCATGGTGGCACCCTGTGCCTGCTCATGTATTTAACAATGAACGGTTATGAAACCCGACTAGACAGAGCTATGTCTGCTTTGTCAAATTTGCAATTTTTTTATTTTGGTGTCACCCCTTGATGGTGTCACCCGGTGCGGCCCGCACCCCCGCACCCCGCTAGTGACGCCCCTGAGTTTGCCATTGCTTTCTGAACGACCGGCTCCCATACCAACACATTAAAACCCAGCGCAACACGGTCTGCTCCCAAATCGGTTGCGGCTATGTTTGGAACGCAGGTTAGCGGGCTTACAAATCGCGTCCGTAAGTCCTTAGCCACGGAGAACAGCGCGTATGGATTAGCTTTCCTTTTTACCAGTGTCCTTCGCCATCAGCAAAACCCATTTCGACTTGTGAGGTACTGATAATTTACGTCCCTAACTCGAGGATGAGAAGTCAACATTTTAGTCCAGCTGACCGCTACAGGGGTTGAACCCGCTACCTCGGCATCATAACCCCAGAAGTTTACGAGTGTGTGCTCTTATCCATTCGGCCATGCTCACTTGTCTAGATAGAGATTGTGCTCGTGACTACACTAAAGTGAGCACACGAGCCCATACAAGCAATCCAGGAAAAGTTACGAGGGAGGCTTCAAATGAAAACTGTACATAATGTTGTGTGTGTATGTGTGCACGCGTGCGTGCGTGCTTTCGTGTGTGTGTGTGTGTTTGTGAGAGAGAGAGAGAGAGAGAGAGAGAGAGAGAGAGAGAGAGAGAGAGAGAGAGAGAGAGAATATTCTGAAAAATTAAGAACAAATGAATCATTTTTAGATGCAGTCACCATTGCGTTCAAGGCAAGATCCCCAGCGCCGATAAATTGCTTGGAAATCCTATAGAATAAATGGTGTTTTTTTTTTTTTTGGTCACGTGTGTAACCATTCTGGGGTCACAAACTCGGTGTCACTGACCCGGTCGTGAACAGTCTTTCACAGAAGTCATGCCGTCTTGAAACTTCCTACTCCAATTATACACTTGCTGGACTGACAGAGCCGGTTTCCTGGCCTAGAGGTTAGCGACCTTTCTCCTTAATCTCGTATACTCTCGTAAGTAACGTGACGACGGTGAGAATCAGCAGTAGTTCGAATCGCGTCGGTAACTTACGGGGTATGTGAGCTGGCCGCTCAGAAAGCAATGGCAAACTACTGCACGTAATCTTGCCAAGAAATTAACAATCAGCTGATAGATGCTGATGTTGACAGCGATGTCCTGTAAAGGATATGCAAAACATTTTTGGACTGACAGGCATGCATCATAATACTGAATCTTCGCCGATGAAAATTCTATAGGTTTCACTCTTTCACAGATTTTTTAAAAAAAAACGGATAACAGAACGTTGCTCCTCTTTTGTACATGTCAAAAGTGGGGCGGCAATTTGTAAACTATCCTTATGACATCATCCCGTTCGTCTGCACCGTGATGTCATGTGCTAAAAATTCTTGACATCATTAACAATATTGACAGTTTACAAGACAATAGCATGGTTATTGTAATTTCTATCACACACTTAAGGTTTTCATTTGAAGACCTCTCGTATAATTGATATGTGTTTTCTCTGACAAAATCACACAACAGACAGGATTCACGCCAACCAGCCAACTCCACTCCAAACTATTGATCCACGATTAGTGCTGTCCCTGGGGTTCAATCACACACCTTCTCACTTGGACGCTCCGGGCTTAACCCCTGGGTCACCTCTGTTCAATTGTCCGTGTTTCCCAATCCTGTTGTAGTTGACTTTGTTAATTTCCAGCTTTCTTTTCACGGTCGGTGCACGCGGTTTGATCTCTGACCCCTGGCCATGATTCTGCCGACCCGCTGTTGCGTGATTGGGGCGGTGGGTCAAATGGAGTTGAGTCCACGTAATTAAAGGTTAAACACATTCACGGAAATTGAAAACGTGCGAGGGAGGGGAAGGAGAAACAGCCAGGCAATATTAAAGGTGAACTATTATATATTTTAGTTCAGTATTTGTAAACACACATCACATTCGCGGAAATTGAAAACGCGCGTGGGAGGAGAAGGCGAAACGGCCAGGCAACAATAAAGGTGTACAATTACATATTTTAGTTCTGTGTTTGTAAAAGAGGTCAGCGTGACCGAAAGGGTAATATTGATGGTCTCTGTGGCTAAGGGCTTGCGAACGCGGTTTGTGAGCCCGTATACCCGGGTCGAGACAGAAACACGGAGCTGATCCACGACTCTGGTGATCGAGTGAGATGGCAGAACATGACCGCCCACGCTTACCGGCATGGCACATGATGGATGGATGGATACCCGGGTTCGAAACACGGTGATGCTGGTTTTTTCGAAAAAGGTATAGGGGCCTGTCGTTCAGAAAGCAATGGCAAACTACTGAACGTAACTACTTGCCTAGTACATCAACAGCAGCTGAAAATGCTGGTGTTGACTGCAACGTCCCGTAAGGGATACGCAACACAATTTTTTTTTAACTTCTGGTTCGCTGATGACGGGGCAGTGGGGTTATTTCTTACACCTGTCAGTTGGACTTAATCGTTAACTCCTCGTTCAGAAAGCAACGGCAAACTTTTTTATTTTTTTTTAATTTTTTTTTTTGCATATCCTTTATACGGGCATCGCAGTCAACACCAACACTGCTGCTGTTGATGTCTGGGCAAGTTTATGTTCAGTAGTTTGCCATTGCTTTCTGAACGACCGACTCCATACCAATTCATTAAAACCCAACGCAACGCGGTCTGCTGCCAAATCGGTCACAGCTGTGTTTCGAACGCTGGTAAGGGGAATTACGTATCCCATCTGTAACGCCTTTGCAACGGAGCCCGGCAATGGCAAACTACTGAACGTAAAAATTGCCTTGTAAATCAACGGGGAGGTGGGGGGGGGGGGGGGGACGTGTTTGATAGCAAAGGACATGTAACATTTGTAAAACGGGAGGCGGGAGGTCTGCGTGGCTGAAAGGATAACAGCCTTCGTTTTTACACTTCCTGTGACTGATGGCCGGGAAGTGGGTTCATTTCCTACAGCGGTCAGTCGGGCTGAATGGTTGACTTCGTGCTCAACAAGCAATTTCAAAATGAACGTAGAATTGCCCAGTCAGTCAACTTGGGGTTGAGGTTGATCGCACGCGTCCTTCAACAGACACACAGCATTTCGGTTTGCCGTTGTTTTCTGAACGGCCGATGCTCTTCCCATCGAAATTAATGCAAAACAATCTGCTACTGAATGGCCTGCGACTGATTTCGAACCCGTGACATGGAATTGCGAAACCTCTTTCATCATCACCACCATCATCATCACCACCACCATCATCATCATCACCACCATCATAATCATCATCGTCATCGTTATCATCATCCAGTGCCTTGCCGGCTGGAGTGAGCGATCAAGCCCATCCACATTCTGCGATCTCCGACAGCATGGATCAGTTCGTGCATTGACTCCCTTCCGTGCCATGACACAAGACTGTCAAGAATCTTCTCCAGCTGTCTTCATCTATCTCTCTTTCTGCAAATACATCCGGTTGTCACGACATGTTCCAGCTTCTGTCTTCTCATAACGTGGCCTAAAAACATGACTGTCTCTTTCTGATGTTTCTGATAAGTTGTCGTTGCGACTTAGCTTCCATCAAAATGCCCAGAATCCTCAGTATTCTTCTATAAAACCACATCGCCAATGCTTCCAGGGATGTTTTCGCCTGTTAACTAATTGACTAGAATTCGCAGCCTTATGTTAAAATTGGTTCTATGTAACATGCAAGAACTCTTTTTCTAACTTTCAAGGACAAAAACCTCGTTTATTAACCCCTAAACCTTTCTCATGATGTTATGAAGATTTAAAAAAAAAAACACATGATTTAATCCCGACTGTATCTCTGCATACTGCCTGTACTGATGTCTGTCGAATACAATCCAATTTTTGAGGTGAGATGTTTCGGCCCCGTTCAACCATCGAATTCTCGATTGGTTATAATAGTTGCAGCCCTTATGGTGTATCTGCTTCTCTTCTGTAGATATGGCTGCGAATTTTACGCTTTCTAAGTCTTGATTAGCTGTCTTTGTATTCATTTCATCTTTTAGTGTCGTTTCACATGTCTGGCCAGAGTTGGACGTTCAAGGCCCGGTGTCATCGTGTCCGCCACAATCGTGGCTTTTTTTTTTTTTCTTCAGGGCGTTGTTTACAGTATCACGTTCCACCATATATGTTCTCGTTTTTGTACTCGTGGTCTTCTCTGGTATCTGTATGGTGAACGGCTCGATAGCTTGATCTTGCTGGACAGTAAGTACCCCTGGCCACCATCCATTTTTAGTCACTGTCGTTTTGGTGATGTATGCCTGGGCGTGCTCAAAGTGTACGTGCTGCTTGCTAATCGACATAGAAACAAAAATCACTACCACTCCTCAAATATTTCACGTACTATCAAAGGGAACAAAGTGAACTATGGGGTTTGTACAACAACAATGACAATAATAACAGCATTACACGTGAAGCAAGAACATCACTAGACTGAAGCAAGAACATCACTAATCCTGCAGCGAAAACAGCACTAATCCTGCAGAAAGAACAGTACTAATCCGGCAGTAAGAACAGTACTAATCCTGCAGCAAGAACAGCACTAATCTTGCAGAAAGAACAGCACTAATCCCGCAGCAAGTACAGACACTAGACTTGAAACAAGAACACCACTATCCATGAAAGAAACAATAACAGCACTAGACAAGAAGCAGGAATAGGATACAGAAATCTTTTCTTTTTCTACTGCGTTCTGCGAGTTTGTTTTTTTTGTCGGACGTGATTGCATTGTGCCTGTTTACAGCAGAGTTGCGTTCTTGCACCGTTAGGCCGAAACATCCGACTTGTGCGGGCATTTGTTGACCGGGTTAACCTTCCCGGGGATACAGAAATTAAACGCCATAAAGGCCCTAATTACAACACGTCGACATACTGACAGCTGAACCTGACCTGAACACTTTTTTTTTTTACATATTGGATTGGAATTGCGGTCACCTGTGATATGACCTATGAACTGTATGTTTCACCTGTCCGCTGACTGTTCTTTGTCTGCTCTTACCTGGTCATTGATATAATAACTTCCACTAGATTACTGTCATGGACCCGCGTGCTCATGTTTATGCAGTCACAAGCCACGATCTCCATCTAGACAGGTGATTCTCAACCCGTGTCTCTCCTCTGGGTTTTTTTTTGTTTGTTGCGCTCGCTCGCTTTGAACTCAAGCGTAGTCCATACACACTACTTCTAATAAATGCTGGACTGAATTTTGTGTGTGGATTTGCTTTACTTATTAACAGTGACCCATGCCATCAGGCGAACCCATTCCAACTTCAGAGGTACTTGTAATTTACGTCCCCAAGTCAAGGACGACAGGTCAACATTTTAGTCCAAGTGTCCGGTGTAGGGGTTGAACCCCTTACCTCGGCCTCAACACACCGGATGTTTAAGAACATGCGTTCTTATCCATTCTGCCACGCTGATCTACGTCTCCTCTGGTATTATCACAGAAATGATTGGATTTATTGTTGGTGTGTACAATGGCAAAACATTTAATCAAGTTGAAATAAAGCCTGAGATAGTTGGCCACTATTTGGGTGAATTCTCCATTATCTACAAACCAATCAAACACGGCAGACCTGGTATTTGTGCCACCCATTCCTCCAAGTGTATTCCACTCAAGTAGTTCATATGAATAAATTATGTTAGCACAATTTGGAAATGAAAAAAAAAAAGAGGGGGGGGGGGGGGGGGTGGGGGTTAAATATCAAGAGTTTTAATTATTGTTGGGATTTTGAAAACATTACAATTCCAAGTTCTGCATTGTGGAGTTCACGCAACATAAAAGGTAAATACAAAACTTGGAATGATAATATTTTCAAAAACCCCACAGTCATTAAAAATACACCATGTACTACTACTACTAAACGGCTCCGTGGCTAAAGGCTTGCGAACGCGGTTCGTGAGCCAGGTACGAAGCGTTCGAAGCTCAGCTGTGACCGATTTGTGCAGCAGACCGTGTCGCGTTGTGTTATAACGTGCTGGTATGGGAGCCGGTCGTTCAGAAAGCAATGGCAAACTACTGAACGTAACACTTGCCTGGTACATCAACAGCAGCTGAAAAATGCTGGTGTTGACTGCAACTTCCCGTAAGGGATACACAACAATTTTTTTTTAAACTACTACTACTACTACTACTACTACTACTACTACTACTACTACTACTACTACTACTACTACTACTACTACTACTACTATGTATGTTGTCACATCACCCGCTCTACTACACAACTCACACTGACACAGACCCGCCACCTGCCGCGATGATGAAACATAAATACCGACCAATCCCCGCCTGTGGCCGTACATCAATACCACAGCTGGTAGATCCAACAAGCTCGGACAAAAGCCGACAGGTTCCAGCCGCGAGCGGACAAGGTGCCCGCCCGTGGTTGCCTCAGAGGTTAAAGGTCACGACATACGTGTACGATATTGGTGCAGTCTGGGGCACAACCGAAGGGCGGTGACCTTGTCAGGGCAGATGGTCATCGGATCGGTATGATGACGATGGGGATGACCCCTGGCCTTCGTCCTCCCGTGACCGGCAAGGGAAGAGGGTAGACTGGCTGCAATAATGGTTGTTTCCTTTCCCCCGTGGGCCGGGAGAATAATCAAGTGACTATGCAGTAGCAGATTGCCACGTGGCGGTAGGAGAAAATGTGCAACATATTGATGGTGACTTCTGTGGTTATCTGTTTCAGTGCCAAACAAACAGTACGCCTGGACCAGACATGGTTTGTTTGTTTGTTTGCATATCCTTTACAGGACATCGCCGTCAACATCAGCATCTTTCAGCTGATTGTTGATTTCTTTGCAAGATTACGCTCAGTAGTTAGGTTACCTGTAACCTGTAAGGTTATGCGAGCAAACAAAAAAATGTTACAGTTATATAGAAAGAAGAAAAACTAGTTGCATTGCCTTTACAGGAAGTCAACCCCAGTATTGTTTGGCTGTTTGTGATTTCTTGACATGTTTAGGTCCACAAGTTTGCCGTTGCTTTCTGAACGACCGACACTCATACCTTTGTGTGGAACCCAACGCAAGGCGGCCTGCTTCCAAATTACCCGCAGCTGTGTTTCGAGCGCGGGGCTGCGAATTGAGTTCATAACGGCTTGGCCACAGAGCAGGGCTATCGGGGTGGATTGACATTTTAGACATGAACCTAGCCCCCCCTCCCCCCTCCCACCCCCAGGTCGCCCCAGCCTAAACTGAGTTCAGTGGGTCCCCGTTTGGGTATGTAAAGGCGGTCGGCTTAGTACTGACCACAACAGCCACGAGTGCTGGTTGGTCCAAATAATACATACACACGCAATAATCAATCTAGTATACTCCTTAGAACAGTGGTTCTCAACCTTTTTTGGCCCATGCACCATTTCACCATATGTTCATAATGGCACCCCCCCCCCCTTTTCCTTCCCTTTTCTTATTTTCTCCCTATAAATGATCTCCCCTGCCCCTACACAGTATACATAAGAAGTGAAGCTAAATTTAATAACCCATACTAGAATAAGTCTAGACATCTACATAAAACGTGATTTGCGGGTCTACTTAACGTTATAAAACGAATTTCAGACAGGCGAGAAGTATAGAACTGTAAAGTATGGAGGGAAAAACAATATCAAGTAATCGATTCGTGTTTTAACGCGATCTTGAAATAATATTAATTCCCCCTCCCCCGGAAACATTTACATTCCCCCCCCCCCCCCCCTCAGGGTGAATTCCCCACCGGTTGAGAACCACTGCATTAGAAGTAGCACGGGTATGGACTATATCAATCAATAAGGTGCCGTCTCAACAATGAAGGTTGGCTGCAATGGATCTCCAACACTATTTGCTCCCGCCCTGACTGTACATTCTGTCAGACTTATGTTCGTCCATCTCTTGATGTTATCTTCCCACGTGTATCGTTGTCTACCTCTTGCTCGCATGCCCTCAACCTTTCCATCCAGTATGGTTTTTATAAGAGTGTTATGCCTTTTAATGTGGCCAAAATATTTCACTTGCCTCCTCTTTATTTCTGTCATCAACTCTCTCTTCATTCCCAGTTTTTTCCTAGAAACCATGCATTTGATTGTGTTTGTTTCCATGAAATACGACATATTCGTATTCGTCTGTATATCCAAATCTCCAGGACCTCCATTCGATTTTCTAGTTGCCTGCTCAATGTCCAGGCTTCCGCGTCATAAGGTAGCGTTGAATATACGTCGCATAGCATGGACTACGCTTGAGTTCAAAGCAACCTCGCGGAAACAAATGTTGCATTTCTTTGCAGAACGTTGCTCTTATGATGCTTGATTTTTGCGTGTGGTTTGGCTGACCCTGTTACCAGTGTCCCTCGCCATCAGGCATCAGGACTTCGACTACTGAGGTAAGAGTAATTTTTCGTCCCAAAATCAAGGATAAGTCAACATTTTAATCCGATTGGCCGGTGTAGGGGTTGAACCCGCCACCTTGGCATCAACACACCGGAAGTTTCAGAACGATCTCTTATCCATTCGGCAAAGCTGACCTCAAATTCGTATTATTTTATATTGTTGACATTTGCACAACTTTACTGCACTTCGACTAATTTTATTCATACAGTAAAAGGCAACCGGCTCTCTGACGAAGGGGTTAGAATGCAATTTGTAATCCCGCATATCGCGTTGGAAACACAGCTGCGGGCGATAGTGGAAGCAGACGTCTTGCGCTGATTTTAATACAATGATATGAGTGTCGTTCGTTTAGAAAGCAATGGCAAACTCCTGAACGTCAACTTGCCAAGAAATCACAAACAACCAACATATATGATGGGGTTAACTGCGACTCCTATAAAGGATATACAACTAACTCAAACACTTGACCGGTGGTCAGCATGGCCGAATTGATAAGAACGCGAGTTCTTAAACATCCGGTGTCCTGATGCCGAGGTAGTAAGGGTTCAACCCCTACACCGGACAGTTGGGCTAAAATGTTGACCTCTTGTCCTTGACTTGGGGACGTCAATTACAAGTACCTCTGAAGTTGGAGTTGGTTCGCCTGATGGCGAGAGACACTGATAATAGGAAAAGCTAATCCACACGCACAGTTCAGCTGGTACTACTTCGTGGTGAAAGTTTTACGTATGCGGTTCTTCTTCTTCTTCTTCTTCTTCGTTCATCCGGAGTTTTTTTTCGGATGTGATTGCGTTGTGCCTGTTTACAGCAGAGCTGCGTTCTTGCGCCGTTAGGCCGACACATCCGACTTCTGCGGGCATTTGTTGACCGGGTTA
This sequence comes from Cepaea nemoralis, assembly GCA_014155875.1. Taxonomy (NCBI): domain Eukaryota; kingdom Metazoa; phylum Mollusca; class Gastropoda; order Stylommatophora; family Helicidae; genus Cepaea; species Cepaea nemoralis. Next base: position 53,590 of record JACEFZ010023520.1, read on the forward strand.
ACCTTCCCGGGGGTTTCTTAGGACGTTTGACTCTCACTGTTGTGGTGTTATCCCCCATCCCAGCTGGTCCATATAGAACAGCCAAAGATCCTGGTCAGCCCTCAAGGGAAGGCAGGGGCAGACCATGGGCATTCCCCGCCATCCAAGGAGGCTTCCATAATTGCAGAGCCGATACATAGCGCTCTGGTACTGGGCTCACCCAAGGAATCGTCACGTCCTGCACATGGCTGCTTAGCCTCACTTCCGTATATTGGGCCTTCCGTTCACCATAGGCTGTTCTTCCGGAAACCAGAAGTATGCAGTCTGCAGATGACATCCACACAGTGAGCTTTCGATTCGGACTTTCCATGTAATGGATTTGCTATCCAAGCAATATTCCATTTCGTGCCACTAGGACACTTTTCCACCTTTTATGAAGTCCACACAGTGGGCTTTAGATACGGACTTTCCACGTAATGGATTTGCTATCCAAGCAATATTCCATTTCATGCCACTAGGACACTTTTCCACCTTTTATGAAGCCCACACAATGGGCTTTTGATTCGGACTTTCCACGTAATGGATTTGCTATCCAAGCAATATTCCATTTCGTGCCACTAGGACACTTTTCCACCTTTTATGAAGCCCACACAGCGAGCTTTCGATTTGGACTTTCCACATAATGGATTTGCTATCCAAGCAATATTCCATTTCATGCCTCTGGGTCTTCATGCACCTTTAAATGTCAACCTGTATGTAGTTAAAGTAAGCTGCGGTCAACTTGAGCTTGTTGATATCTCCATAGAGCTTGTCCTCAAATGAAGCAGGTGTGGGCCAAAATATCTTTCTCTGTTCTGCATACGTTGGGCAATCCTGCAGCAAATGTTTTGCTGTCATTTTTCCAGTTCTACAATTACATTCATCGGTATCTCCTATCTTTAGTTTATTGAACAAGTGGTATTTCAGCCTGTTATGTCCTGTGCGGAGTCTGAAGATTGCTACTTGTTCTCTTCGGTCGAGTTTGTAATATGCATCATCCTTCTGATGGCCTGGATGCTCAGATTCCCATTTGGTTCTATAAGTGCTTTTTATCAACCTCTTTGCCTCATTATAGGTTATGTCTATGTCAGGCTGTGGTAGTCGTCCGCCCTCTTTTGCCAGTCTGTCAGCCTCTTCGTTTCCAGGTATACTGCAATGTGATGGGATCCACTGTATTACAACTTTTTTGGATTTCTGGCATAGACCATGGAGTGCTGCTCTTAGGTCAGTTAGTTCTGTGCTGTTATTGCTCTTGAGTATTGAGACAGCTGACTTTGCATCTGTGAAGATAGCTATTTGCTTCTCTTTATTTTCCTCCATCAGGAGCATTTCTGCTGCAGTTTTCAAAGCCTCTACCTCCGCTTTGAAGTTACTTGAAAATTTTCCAGTTGCCATTGAATGTGTTTTTTTCACTCCATTTTTTAAATTTAGGAGAATTCCTCCTCCTCCATTCTCTATTGAATTTTTGGCTGATCCATCTGTATATGCATGGGTCCAATTCCTGCTTGGGTAATGTTCTTTTATGTAGTTTAGGGTTATTTCTCTTCTTTCGGTTTCATGCTGAGTGTTCTTTTTCTCAATACCAGGAATGTTTTCTATCATCTCAGGCAGTTGCTGCTGTCTCCAAGCTGGGAACTTGTGTGCATTGTGTATGGGCTTGACTGTTGATATGTTAAGTATAGGATCTGCCCTAATCCTTCGTTTTGCAGTTTCTACAAAGTTGCTACGCTTCAGTCTTCCCTTTCCAAAACCATTAAATCTGTTGTACATAGGGTGGTCTGTCAATCTTCTAAATTTTTCTGCTTGTTGCTGGGCTCTGCTATCTCTTCTATCCTGCATTGGTTGTAAACAAGTGATCTTTTCTAGTTCATTAATAGGCGTTGTCTTCAGGCTTCCAGTTATGATTCGCATTCCTTGGTTTTGGACTCTACTTATTTTGTTAAAGTTTGACTTAGCTGCTGTTGCCCAAGCTGCAATGCCATATTCCAGTACTGGCCTCACCCGTCCAGTATATAACTTCTTGAGAACTTTCTCATCTGCTCCCCACGTTGTACCAGCAAGCTTTTTCATGATTGCCATTCTCTGCCTTGCTCTTGTTCGATTTTTCTCAACCTGTGTCTTCCATGTCAGGCGACGATCAAAGGTGACTCCTAGATAGTTTGGATTTTCTTCATGGCGCAATATTTTTCCATTCAATACCAGCTTAGGTTGCTGAGTTTTATTTGAGAGGGAGAACACTGTGCATGTTGTTTTCTCCTCACTTATCTTCACTAGCCATGATTTTGACCAGTCCTCTAGCGCTAATAAGGCTTGCTGTATTCTGCTGTTAGCTGTACTAATATATTCTTCAGATGTCCATATGGCTAGGTCATCTTTAAAGGAGGATGTGTGTACTCTGGCTGGAAAATTTTCTGTGATGTCATTTATATATGCTAGGAATAATGTTGGTGAAAGAACTCCTCCTTGGGGGACACCTTGCTCCAGCAGCATCATTTTGCTTGTTTGTCCTTGTACTTTTGTCCTGGCAGTTCTGTTCTCAAGGTAGTGGCTGATCCATTTATACATTTTTCCACAAACATGCATGTTTTGCAGTTTTACTTTCAGTCCTTCCTTCCATACTTTATCAAATGCTTTTTCTAAATCTATCCAGACTGCTAGTGTGTGCTTTTTCTCTTGGAAGGCATCCTCTATTTCCTGAGCTATATAGGTTATTTGATCTTCAGTGGATCTGTATTTTCTGAATCCTGCTTGGTGTGGTGTTAAGAGTTTGTTTTCTTCCAGATGCCATGTTAGCCTGCCATTGATAATGCGTTCCATTAATTTTCCTACACAGCTAAGTAGACTGATAGGTCGATAGCCATTTGGTTCTTCCAGGTCTTTTCCTTTCTTTGGGACTGGTATTAGTATAGCTTCCTTCCATGCCTGTGGGACTATTCCTCTCTTCCAGCTGTTATTTAGGACTGCTAGTAGTTTCTTCTTTGCCTTGGTGCCTAGTCCTATTAGCATTTCATTTGTGATTCCATCCTTTCCTGGTGATTTCTTCTTTTTTAGGGTATTCATTGCCTGTTCCATTTCTTCCATTGTTAGATTTGCCATCATATATTCTGCTGCTGTCTCTGTATTTCTATGATGTATCTGTTTGTCTTTGATTGCTTTCTTCTGTTCGGTTGTAATATCAATGTGGTTTGCATTTGCATAGTGTTCCATTAGTGCATTTGCAGCCTTTTTGCCTGTAAGCAAGGCATTTCCTTGTTTAATTGTTATTTGTTTGTTTCTAGGTCCTTCATTGTTCATGGCTTTCACTAGTTTCCATAGTTTGTTTCCATCCCTGTCAAAATTCAGGTTTTCTGTTTTTTCCCTCCAACAATCTCTTGTTGTTTGATTTACTGTTCTTTTATATTTTGCTGAGATGGCTTTGAGAGAGATGTTTGCTTCAATGGTTTGTTCTCTCTCTGCTGTCTTCCTGGCATCTTCAACTTTGTCCTCCAAACTTTGTAGTTCTTCAGTCCAGTATGGTTTGTAATTTTTCCTCGCTCCTCTTGGAATGGACTCAGTGGCTGCCTGTATTATCGCTCTGTTTAGACTTTCCACCATTTGCTTTATGTTGCCATATCGTGTATTTATGTTTTCACAATATTTGTCTGTTAGTATGGCAAATCTGTCCCAATCTGCTCGTTTGTAATTCCAGCGGGGCAAGGGCTTTTGCTCCTGTGGAACATACTCCATATTCATTTCAAGCTTGATTGGTCTGTGGTCACTACCTGCTAATTGGTCCAGCACATGGCGATCGATTTTGTGGAGGATGTCTCCTGTGCAGAAAGCTAAGTCTGGAGTAGAAGTGGTAAGCCATCTTCTGGAGTAGAAGCTCGGTGTGTCATCCGCTTTGTTGAGTAGATGGAGATTTGAGTCTATTTCCCAGTCCTCCAATTCATCTCCTCTTTTGTCAGTATCTGGGTATCCCCATCTTTCTGAACGGCTATTAAAGTCTCCGACAATAATGCAGTTTGTGTCAGTTATTTTCATGTTTGAGAGTGTAAGGTCCTTATCTGCTGGGCTATACAGATTGTAGATTCTTATTTTCACGTCCTTTATCATTATATCAACACCTATAATTTCCGTTTGGTTGTTAGAGATCACAGATACTTCGCTGCAAGGTATTGTATTTCGTGTAAGTATTAGAACTCCTCCTTTGTGTCCTTCGCGGTCGAAACGTGTGGCCTGATATCCTCTGACTGAGAATTTGTGATTGGCGTTGAGGTGTGTCTCTTGAATGCATGCCACATCTATTCTATCTTTATGAAGACGCTGTGTTAGGGAGTCTTTCTTCTTGTAAACTCCTTCGGCATTCCACTGTAGTATGTTGAGTGTCCGGGGTATTTGGTCAATAGCTCTTAACCTACTCCTCTGTGCCTTGACTCCACAGCACAGGGGAAGGTGACCACCAGTAGTCATGGGTGGACCCCCTCGAGGCAGGGGGCCCGGCACTATCACCGCCTGATGGGACTTCACGGGATTAGCACCATATCGATTAATTTTGATTTGTGACATCATGAATTAAGTTACGTTGCACTGCTTTGTCAAGCCTGTGGCTCAGTACATCCGATTTCGACAAGCATTTATTCGGGATGCTTTCCCTAGCCTTTGACTGTCCCCAGTCTACCTACAAGGCAGCAGGTTTCACGTTGCACTGCTTTGTCAAGCCTGTGGCTCAGTACATCCGATTTCGACAAGCATGTATTTGGGGTGCTTTCCCTAGCCTTTGACTGTCCCCAGTCTACCTACAAGGCAGCAGGTTTGTGTGTCTCTTCGTCTGGTCCCTCTCCCTTGACCTGTCCGACATGGGTGGCCCTACCAGTAGCTGTGCTACCGTCGGCATAGCTCTTGGGGTCATTGGGACGCACAAGCCCCTCTACCTCGTCACGGTGGACACACAGCAGAGGGGGTATGCGGTTCGTGATGCCGCATACCAGCGTTCGAAACATAGCTGCGCACGATTTGGTAGCAGACCGCGTTGCGTTGGATTTTTGCAAACTGGTATGGGTGCCGGTCGTTCAGAAAGCAATGGCTTATTACTGAATGTAAACTTGCCAAAAGATCACAACAGCAACAAATGCTGGTGCTGACTGCACGTTCTGAAAAGGATATGCAACTAACTCTTAACAACTAGAAGTAGTGTGTATGGACAACGCTTGAGTTCAAAGCGAACGAGCGGAAAAAAACCCAAAAAACAAACTTGACCACCAGAGCGGTCAGCGAGGTTCCCTATAAAAGAAGTGCACCAAAGCATACCACCAACTGGACTGGCATTCACTCCAAGGGCGTTACAACAAAGTTGCACTCCCAATAACTGACCAGTTGACCCTGGCCAGCTTCCAAAGACAGGGTCAACGTCTGTCCACTACAGCCGACCCCCGGGCACTTTAGTGGATCAGGAAGGTCAAAGTTGATCTGGGATCTGAATTTAATATTAAATTATTTGGGACGGAAATAGCCACGACCCTGAGCAGTAATAAAATACCAACCACACGGCCTTGACAGCAAACAGTGTAAAGTAACATAAAGTAATGCAGCTTTGCAGAACATACTAACTACTGAGCGTACTCTTGCCAGGAAATCAACAATAGCGGTAAAATGCTGGTGTTGACAGCGATGTCCTGTAATAGGATATGCGGGAAAAAATTATACGGAAAGCTGGTCTCCATGGCCAAGGCGTTAACGACATTGTTCGTAATCTCGTATATCCACGTGGGGGAAAAGATCAGCTGCGAAAATTGGCAGCGGTTCGCGCCGCGCTGGTAACTTACGGGGGTTTGTGTGCCGGTCGTTCAGAAAGCAATGGCAAACTACTGAACGTAAAACTTGCCTAGTACCTCAACAGCAGCTGAAAATGCTGGTGTTGACTGCAACGTCCTGTAAGGGATATGCAACATTAAACAAAATATACGGAAAAAACAGGACGTTGCGGCGACTAGCCTTCGTCAGAAAACAAATACATACACAAAACACAACATAATAAATACGAAGAAGACACTAAATGACTACATTAAGGTATACGGGATGAGAAGAATGGAAAGATGAGGAAAAATGAGAACAATGAAAAGAAAATGAAAATAAAAATGTGCTTCTTATCTCAGAATCGTAGGCTGTGACCATCATCATCATGCTCCATGCTGATAAGAGCTCCCGGTCACGTTTCTCCGTCTCACGCGATCACCAGAGTCGTGCACCAGCTCTGTGTTCTTGTCTCGACCATACCACGTGGTAAAGCCATACATATATTTACTTCTCTGCATCCCCATTGTCCCCCTCAATCTTGCCAGTTGTCATCAAGTTCTCCAATTTATTTCTTCTCATAAGGTGTCCAAAAATTGTGATTGTCTACGTCAGATTTCTCTAATTAGTTTACGATTTTCATTTGTTTTTGGTAGGACTTGCTAATTTTTCTTTTTGTCTGCCCATGGTATTCTTTACATTGTTCTCAAAAACCACATTTCTACTGCCACTAGGTGCTTTTCAGCCTGTCTGCCCATTGTCCACGCTTTACAGCCATACAAAAGTATAGGTTCTAAGTGCAAGCTATAATACCTACAGTAGAGGGTGTCAAGGAACGATGTTGTAACACACGAGAGGGCTTCAAATGAAAACTGTAATTTTGTTTTTTGTATTTGTTGTAAAGTGAACTGGACTGACAGACATGGATCACCAAGCTGGACCTTCATTCGACGATGAATTTCTATAGCTTTCACCACTTCACTAATTTAAAAAAAAAAAAAAAAAAACAGATAACAGAACGCTGCTCCGCTTTGGTGCATGTCAGTAGTCGGGTGGCCATAATTAAACTGGCTCTATGACGTCACGGTGTTCGTCTGCACCGTGGTGACACGTGCTTAACACTGTTGACATCCTTCCCAACAATATTGACAGGTTACAAGACAATGGCATGGTTATTGTCATTCCTATCATACTTTTAAGGTTTTCAAATGAAGGCCCCTCGTACGTTATAAAACTTGTTCATTTTGTTTTTGCGCTCGCTCGCTTTGAACTCAAGCGTAGTCCATAGACATTACTTCTAGTAGTGCTGGACTGGATTTTGCGTGTGGATTAGCTTTCCCTATTATCAGCGTCCCTCGCCATCAGGCGAACCCACTCCGACTTCAGAGGTACTTGTCATTTACGTCCCCAAGTCAAGGACGAAGAGGTCAACATTTTAGTCCAACTGTCCGGTGTAGGGGTTGAACCCCTTACCTCAGCATTAGCTCACCGGATGTTTAAGAGCAATCAATCAATCAGGTACCGTCTACACAATGAAGGTTGGCGGCAATGGATCTCCAACACTGCCTGTCTCTCGCCTTGACTGTACATTCTGTCAGACTGATGTTCGTCCATCTCGTGATGTTATCTTCCCACATGTAACGTTGTCTACCTCTTGCTCGCTTACCCTCAACCTTGCCTTCCAAGGTTTTTATAAGAGTATCATGTCTTTTAACGTGGCCGAAATATTTCACTTGCCTCGTCTTTATTTCTTTCATCAACTCTCTCTTCATTCCCAGTTTTTCTAGAACCTCTGTATTTGATTGTTTTTGTTTCCATGAAATACGACATATTCTTCTTTATATCCACATCTCCAGGGCTTCCATGCGACTTTCTAGTTGCTTGTTCAATGCCCAGGCTTCCGTGCCATACAGTAGCGTTCAATATACATAGCATTTGGCATGATTAAGAACACGCGTTCTTAACCATTCAGCCATGCTAATTGACCTACATGCAAAAATTGTCTCCAATACGTGGTCCCATCAAGCGGTCACGCATCTAAGTACTGACCACTCCCGACGATGCTTGACTTTAGTGATCGGACGAGAACTTATATTTTAACATGGTATGGCCGTAGACTGTCATCGTATTTTGTGTTGTGCTTCGTGGTATCTTCCACAATTTCAAAGCTGAGTAAACGGAAATTAACATTAGAATACGTGTTCATTTGACTGTGTACCATGTTTGGTCCAAACCCATTTTTTTTTTTGTTGGTTTGGCATTGAATTAGTAAAGCTAATATATAACTGTATAATCATCATCATTATCATCATGTGCCCTATCTACTGTTGTAGACATGCATGCATCTCCACAAACCTCGGTCCATGGCGAGTTCTGAATCAATTATATCGATGTTCTTCCATGTCACCGTCTCAATTCGTTCAGCATCGTTTTCCTCGGTCTGCCACTGATTCTTCTCCCATTGATCTTTCCAGTTGTCACGGTGTTTCCCAGTGCCTCACTTCTCATGGCATGACCAAAGAATGCCGTTGGTCGCTTGCGTATACGAGGGCGAGTCAATAAGTAAGTCACACAGTTCTGTTGGATGGCAGGTAAATGTGGTTGGTGTTTTCTAAAGGTGTCATTAGGTGATAGCAACATCGAACTTTATATTCCCGTTCGTCAAGTAGCGCTAGGTTCTCATACGCATGCGCAGCGCATAAACACACTGGCGACTGTATTTACGGAATGTACAACCAAAGAGTAACGTGCTGTTGTGCGATTTTTGTGGGCAAAAGGACTGCCTGCAAAGGGACATTCATAAGGAAATGCTTCCTGTTTATGCTGACAAATGTCTGTCCCCGTAAAGCGGTGCATAGCTGGGTAGAAATTTTTTCAAGGCCGCTCTAAAATTGTTGATGACATCTGATTTGGTCGTCCTGTTGAGATTGCAACAGAAGCATCCGTGCAGCGGGTGGAGAAGATGATTAGAGGTGACAGGCAAGTAACGATAGACTCTGTAGCATCTGCAATATGGTGCTCACATGGTTCAGCATACAGCATAATGTATGATCGATTGAAATTTAAGAAAGTGTGCTCAATGTGGTTACCCAGACAATTGAAGGAGGAAGGCAAAATGAACCGATTTGGCCTGTCCTTGCATCATATCTGTCGATACGAAGATGAAGGAGAAGACATGCTGAAAAGGATTGTTACTGGGGACGAATCATGGGTGCATCACTACCAGCCCGAATCAAAGCGTGCTTCAATGCAATGGAAACATCCTTCTTCGACTTGTGTCCAAAAATTCAAGGTTACGCCAATAGCAGGGAAGGTTATGCTGACTGTGTTCTGGGATTGTCAGTGAGTACTTTTAACCGATTTCAAGAAAAAAGGTGACAATGTGAATTCTGAATCGTACTGTGAAGTTCTATCGATGCTTCATGATGCAATTCAAAGAAAATGTCCAGAATTGCTAACTAGAGGAGTGTTGCTTCTTCGTGACAATGCCAGACCACATACGGCTCGATTAACTCAGGAGAAAATTAACCAACTAATGAGTGAGTTCTGGAACATCCATCTTAGAGCCCATACTTAACCCCTAGCGATTTCCAAATGCTTGGTCCACTGAAAACCCACCGTGGCGGGAAACATTTCGCTAATGACGCTGAAGTTGAATGTGAAGTGAAAACGTGGTTTAGAAAGCAGAGCTTAGTTAGTTTAGTTTAGTTTAGTTTAGTTTAGTCGATGGATCAACATCATGGCACACGGACGCAACCCATAAGTGCTCCGCTCTCCTCCTAACTCAAGCCTGAGTCTGGAGAATCTCAGCTCAGTGCACAAACTCCGTAGCACCGGCGAGGATCCTGAAATACTTTGGGTAGATTTTTAACTCGAAATTTTGCCCGGGCAGCGCCGTTAAGCTACTCTTTTTCGATTTCTAACTGCCAAGGGATTTTTTACGCGCGCAACAATACACACGGGCGTCCGATCTCACTACCCAGAGACCAGGGGACATTTTATTACTAGAAGTCCACGAGAAAAAATCCCGGTCATCACCGGGGCTTGAACCCGGAACCTCCAGCACTCGAGGCGGACACCATACCTCGAGAAAACGCAGCCCCCTATATTTCCAGCCTAGAAAACAGAGCACGCAGTTCTACGCAGCCGGTTTGGGAGGACTGATAAAACGATGGGATAAGTGCATCAATGTAGGTGGACATTTTTTTTTTTTTGCATATCCTTTACAGGACATCGCTGTCAACAGCAGCATCTTTCAGCTGTCTGTTGATTTCTTGGCAAGATTACGCTCAGTAGTTTGCCATTGCTTTCTGAGTGGTCGGCTCAGTATCCCGCAAGTCGCCAGCGGGGGTCGAACCGCTCCAAGTTCTCTCCCGCTACGAGACTGCGTGATAAACGGGATTACGGAGAAAGTGTTGTAACCCCTCAGCCAGAGAGACCGAGGTGGAAATTATGTTGAGAAATAAAGGGACAATGTATATATACAAATAAACTGGTTTCAAGTTGTTATAATATTTAGTTATTTTTCTAAGGCATTTGATTTGGTCAGTCGTGAGGGTCTGTTCAAAGCACTAAAGAAGATTGGCTGTCCACCAACTCTTCTGTCCATTGTGGAATCGTTCCACACAGGCATGAAGGGTATAATCAAGTTTGATGGTGCAACTTCTGAAGAATTTGAAATCAAGAGTGGAGTTAAGCAAGGTTGTGTACTAGCTCCCACCCTCTTTGGAATATACCTTTCACTTCTACTGAAATATGCATTTCGTGATCAGGATGGTGGTATATACATTCACTCACGCTCAGATGGCGGCCTCTACAATGCTCAGAGATTGAAGGCTAAGACCAAAATTAGGAGGGTACTGATCAGAGAGTTGCTTTTTGCAGATGATGCTGCAGTTACGACCCACTCTGAGGAAGAATTGCAATGTCTACTATCTGCATTCTCCAATGCTTGTTCTGAATTTGGTTTAACAATTAGCAAAAAGAAGGCACAGATTATGTCACAAGGTGCACATAGGGTACCATCAATCTTTATTGACGATGCCGAACTAGAGATAGTAGACCATTTTACATATCTAGGATCAGTGGTAAATAGCAAATTATCCCTAGATCAGGAAATCAACATCCGGATTGGTAAGGCAGCAACAACAATGAACAGGTTAAGAAAAAGAGTCTGGGAGAACAGGAAGCTTACTGCCAAAACAAAAGTCCTTGTCTATCAAGCCTGTGTCCTTAGTACTCTTCTCTATGGCAGTGAAACCTGGACAACTTACTCACACCAAGAGAAACGTTTAAACAGCTTTCATATGCGGTGTCTGCGAAGAATTCTTGGTATTAAGTGGCAAGACAAAATCACAAATACTGAAGTATTGGAAAGATCAGGTTGTGTGACAGTTTATTCCATGCTCAGTCTTCGTAGACTTAGATGGATAGGACATCTTAGGAGGATGGATGATGGTAGAATACCAAAGGATATTTTTTTTTGTGAATTACAGATGGGTAAGAGATCTCAGGGTCGGCCTCTACTACGATACAAAGATGTGTGTAAGCGGGACATGATTGATACAGGCATTGATAATGCACATTGGGAGCAAGTCGCCGCTGAACGTGTTGCATGGAGGGCAAATATCAGAAATGGAATAAAGTCAAAGGAGAAAATTATTGCAGAAAAGTCACACACCAAGCGTTTGAGACGTAAGATGGTGCATGATGGTGGAAATGACCACGTGTTCAGATGCACCCACTGTGAACGGACATTTACAGCGCAAATTGGCCTTATCAGTCACACTCGCTACCGCCATAGTTAAAAGTTATTATGCCTTTTTAAAGCACAAACTATCGTCTGTCAAGACGGCAAGGTGCCAATGATAGTTATTTTTCTACAGCCACTTGTGACTTACTTATTGACTTCCCCTAGTCGTTGTAAATAATGTTCTTAATGTGCATGGGGATGGACAGATAGGTAACTGACGGACAGATAAATAGACAGATGGACCAATAGACAGATCATTAAATAGGTAAGTAGGTAGGCAGATAGAGAAATTAGGTAAGTAGCCAGGTAGACAGACAGAGAAATCAATAGGTAGGTAGGTAGGTAGGTAGGTAGACAGAGGAATCAGTAAGTAGGTAGGCTGACAGAGGAATCAGTAAGTAGGTAGGTAGGTAGACAGACAAAGAAATCAGTAAGTAGGTAGGTAGGAGGACAGGCATAGAAATCAGTAGGTAAGTAGGCAGACAGAGAAATCAATAGGTAGGTAGGAAGGTAGGTAGGCAGAGAAATCAGAGGTAAGTAGGAAGATGGAGAAATCAGTAGGTAGATATGTAGGCAGATAGACAGATAAATCAGTCGGTAGAGAGAAATCAGTAGGTAGGTAGGCAGACAGATAAATCAGTAGGTAAGTAGGCAGACGTAGAAATAAGTAAGTAGGTTGACAGAGAAATCAGTAGGTAGTTAGATAGGTAGACAGACAGAGAAATCAGTAAGCAGATAGATATATGGCTAGATTCTAACATGCTTCCCCAAAGACGTGAAGTTCCAGTACTGGCCTGGCACACCCTACCGAATCTCAGCTTGGACAAGTGAAGGATATTTCTGCAGCACAATCCTCCTGGGGATGAATGTGCATTTGTCTATGTTTATTATTTGCTCTCATTTTATTTAGCATAGCCGTCTTCGTGGCGAAGGATTTACGGACGCAATTTGTAATCCCACATACCGGGTTCGAAACACAGCTGCGGACAATTTGGCAGCAGAATGCCTTGCACTGATTTTCATATAACTACTGAACGCAAGCTTGCCAAGAAGTCACAAACAGCCAAAATATGCTGGGGATGACTGCTATGTCCTGTAAAGGATAGGCAACTAACTTTTGTTTATTTAACATGCCAAGAAAGTTGTCATTACTGCCTATAGCACCTTGCGGTTAAGGACGAACAGAAAACAGGGAGGGGGGAGGGGGGGGGGGTATTGAGCCTGAGGAATTAAGGCTACCTAGTTAGTACAGTTGCCTCTTGTAGGACTTGCTCATCAACTTTTCTGTGTCCATGGTATTCTTTGCAATTTCCTAGGAAACCACATTTCCACTATGATTAGGTGAATTTCAGCTTGTTTGCTCATCATCCACTAGCTCCGTGGCGATGGGGTTACGGACGCAGTTTATAATCTCGCATACCCACATTCAGAACACAGCTGCGGGCGATTTGGCAGCAGACAGCCTTGCGTTGGTTGTTTACGAAATGGATGGGTGCTGTTCGTTCAGAAAGCAATGGCAAACTACTGAATGTAAACTTGTCAAGAGATTACAACAGCGAAAAATGCTGCTGTTGACTGCGATGTCCTGTAAAAGATATGCAACTAACTTTAACTGCTCATCACCCACGTAAAAGTACAGGTTCTATGCAGCACTTCAACACTTCTCGTTGCAGGTGACATTTTTTTACTAGTCAGTTTGTTTTCCATTTTGCAAAAGGCTACCTTTGCCATAGCGATTCTTGTTCTAATCTCTTCAAGACACCTCCCATCAGATGTTACGACTGTTCTGAGATAGTTGTATCGATTCACATGTTTAGGAATATTCCCATTTATCCCTATATTATATTGTGGTATGTCTTTCTTCTTAGAGACAACCATAATCTCTTACTTCTTACAATGTAATTCTAACCCTAGTTGTTCACTGAGACATGACATATGCCAACATATACCACCAGCACATCAACTCACAGACATGACATATGCCAACATATACCACCAGCACATCAACTCACAGACATGACATATGTCAACATATACCACCAGCACATCAACTCACAGACATGACATATGCCAACATATACCACCAGCACATCAACTCACAGACATGACATATGCCAACATATACCACCAGCACATCAACTCACAGACATGACATATGCCAACATATACCACCAGCACATCAACTCACAGACATGACATATGCCAACATATACCACCAGCACATCAACTCACAGACATGACATATGCCAACATATACCACCAGCACACCAACTCACAGACATGACATATGCCAACATGTACTGACAGGATGACAGTTCACTGATATTACATTCATCAACACGTAACAGAATTGGTCTGAAACAAGGAATTTGTATTCTCTGTTGTAATACAATCTATCAATCCATAAACACAATCAAACATAACATTATTGTGCTATTTTAGTGTTCAACAGTACAATCAAATCAACAAGCAGCAAGAGAGGTAACTGTTGTCTATGTCATACATTTGCATTTATCTCCCATATAATGATTACAATGAAATATTAGGAAAGGTATTCATCTATCATTTATTATCCTACTATGGGACATCACCCCTCAACAATCTCCCTTTAAGTCGTCTTATCCTTAGCTATCCCATGCAGACCAGTCTATGTTTTTTTACCTGTTATCCTGAATTGGAGGCATAGATCCCCAACAAACTCGCTCCAAGCCATCTTATCGTTAGTTATCCCATGCAGACCAGTCTATGTTTCTTTTACCTGTTATCCCGAACTGGAGGCATAGATCCTCAACAAACTCGCTCCAAGCTGTCTTATCATTAGTTATCCCGTGCAGGTCCGTCTATCTTCGTTTACCCGTTATCCCAAACTGGAGGCACAGATCCCCAACAAACTCGCTCCAAGCTGTCTTATTGTTAGTTATCCCGTGCAGGTCCATCTAGCATCATTTACCCGTTATCCTGAATTGGAGGCATAGATCCCCAACAAACTCGTTCCAAGCCGTCTTATTGTTAGCTACAACAAACTCGCTCCAAGCCGTCTTATTGTTAGCTACAACAAACTCACTCCAAGCCGTCTTATTGTTAGCTACAACAAACTCGCTCCAAGCCGTCTTATTGTTAGCTACAACAAACTCGCTCCAAGCCGTCTTATTGTTAGCTACAACAAACTCGCTCCAAGCCGTCTTATTGTTAGCTACAACAAACTCGCTCCAAGCCGTCTTATTGTTAGCTACAACAAACTCGCTCCAAGCCATCTTATCATTAGCTACAATATGTAGCTCTATCCATGTCCTCTCATATTATTTATTCTTGTTTCTACTCCTCTTCTCTGTGTATTTACATGGCTCCTATTTCCATTGCTTTTTGGACATGAATGAAAATCGTAAACTAATTAGAGAAATTAGACGTAGACAATCACAATTTTTGGACACCTTATGAAAAGAAATAAATTGGAGAACTTGGATGAAACACAAAATATAACAGAAGCTTGATCGATGGAACAACACTTGACGCAAGCGTATTTTCCCCATCTCTTCATTCACTGGTATTTGTCTAGTTCTCGCCATGAGCTCCACATCAGTGACCCTGTCATACCAATTTAGTCATATTTAAAGCTCGCACTTAAACTTTCCCAGACTGTGTTTCACCAAAGTCTTTAAAAGGGAACAACAAAAGCGAAACAACATAAAACAAAACTAAAACAGACAACACAAAGGAATACTTTTCTCAATGGAGGTTTTACTGAATCTGCACTTCAGGATAGTATTCCTTTTGTGTTGTGTTTTTCATATTTGTCATTGTTTCGTTTTTATTGTTCCTGTGATGAAGACATTGTTTTAAACATCCGCCTGTATATGTGTGTGTTTCTTCATCTGCCAATCTTCTCTGTTTCTTCATCTGCCAATCTTCTCTGTTTCTTCATCTGCCAATCTTCTCAATCATAGTCCGTGTTTGGAGACATAAATGACAAGTACCCCAGAAGTCACAATGATGAGGGACACTGGTAATAGGAAAAGCTAATCCACATGCAAAAATTAGTTGTGCATTAGAAATAGAAGTATGGTCTACACTTGAGCTCAAAGCAAGTGAGTGCCCCAAAACAAAATAATATGATGTATGTGTGTTGTGTGTGTACTGTCTTTAGTTGCAACATTCATTTTGTCATATGTGATTTTGTCATATGTGATCGTGTCTTTTGTGATATTGTCACCTGTGTGTTCTATAAAACCTTAATAATTCTACTTCTCATGTTTGTTGATTCACTGGCACACACATACACATACCATCAAGCCCCTACTTCTTTCCTCTACATCTATGAGTGCCAAACAATACATGTGTTTATTTATGGTACATACATATGAAGGTATGATCATGGATATATGTTCTCTACTAATATATCTAGCAGTAAAATTTGACAGCAGTTATAAATGACATATCTATGATGTACTAATGAATTAACATAACAACAGGCTGTAACACTGAAGAATAAATTATTGTACTGTTTCAGCGTTCAATTATACGATGAATAACATATAACAAGGGAATTAACTTTAGTATGTACAACAAATATGCAGTTATCTCCCGTATGATAACAACAATGATATAGAAAAAAAGTATTCTTTCGTCCTTCATTCCCCATTGGGGCAATGTCTTAAACAAACTCACTCCTAACTGTCCTATCTTTGACTATCTAGTACAGCTCCGTCCATGTCTTGCAATATTTTATACATTTCTGTCACTCATTCTCTTCTCCATGTGTTTTTTTTTAGGTCTTTCTTTACTTCTTTAGCACTTGATCTTGCCAGGGCCATATGCAGAGGACACAAAGGGATGTGGGGACCTCATGCAAGTGGCATTGGCCCCTGGGGGAACCGCGAGCCCTTTTAAAAAAATGCATTCTGCGTTCAAAACACAGCTGGGAGTAGGAGACAGCATGGTGTTGGTTTTTATCAAATGGTATTAGTGCGGGTTCTTAAAAAAAGCAAAGGAAAACTACTGAATGTAAACTTGCCACAAAATCATGAACAGCCAAAACATGCTGGGGTTGGCCGTGATGTCTTGTACATGATATGCAACTAACTAACTTGTCCCTTACAGCATGTTGCAATTAATCCCAACATGTATTGGCTGTATTTACTAGGCAATGCTAGTAGTCTTCTCCTTCTTTCTGAATGGTTGACACCTCATGCCATCAAAATCAATGCAAAGCGGTCCGCTTCTAATTCACCAGCAGCTTATTTTGAACCCTCGACTCGATACGTTGGGGTATTGTGAAACACGTTCACCGTCCCTAGATCACACTGTCAGCATTCAGTATTGTACTTCTTCTTCTGCTGCGTTTGGCCAGTTGTTTTTTTTTCAGACATGATTTTATTGTGTCTGTTTACAGCATAGCTGCGTTCTTGCGCCATTAAACCGACACATCAGACTTCTGCGGGTGTTTGTTGACCGGGAGTATTGTACTATTTCAGTATTCAACAACAAATCAATAGACAAGGCAGACAACTTTCGTCTATGAACCACATCTGCAGTTGTCTCCCACAGAACAATGCTATTTGAAATTCCTGTTTTTCTCCTCTCCAGTCCCCCCCCCCCCCCCCCCCCCCCCCCCCCCAAATCTATTACTATTTTACTGTTCGCCCACCTCTAATGTTGCTATGGCAATCCTTGGACTCGTGGCGTTATTAACCTTTATCCCCATAACCCCGCGTTAACACCATAACCACATGTTTTCCAGTTCATTCGCTTTGTTGGAATCATATGCGTGGATCTCATGAAAGATGTGTCCAGCACACAACAAGGATACAGATTGTAACTTGTATATTTATATTTTCATGTAGGATTGTTCAAGTGCTTGTTGTGTGCTGATGAAGGTTTTGGTCGTTACATCCAGTTTGTTACTTGTGACTGTATTGTAGTGAAGCTAACAATCTACTTCTCGTGTTTTTGGTAATTGGTAAATTCATTCATGGGGCAGGTGTAGGAAATGTGTAATAATAGATATGTGTTCTCTACACATCACATCTGTCATGGACTAATTGCCCGTCACTAGAGCCTGGGGTCAAAACGGCGGTTGATGAGTGCGAGAAGCACAATTTTGACCGAGTTCAGGAGAAGGGAAGTCTCTCCTGGACTTGCGACTTAGCGGATGACAGTGGTCGAAAGTGGTCTGGGTAAGATGCGTCGTGGCAATGGCACCACTGATAGTGTCACCACTTGTTAGTGAGCAAGTGTAGATGTGTTAGTGAGCAAGTGTAGATGTGTTAGTGAGCAAGTGTTTTATATTGACATTTTATTTAAGGAGTACTAGTGTGATTATGTGAATTGATGTAAATGTGGAAAGGCGAATTAGATAATTAAAACAAACTGGTCTTATGTTGTACTTGGACTTTGTAAGATGTTTTGTTGCATCGAATGGCAGTGAGGCTTAATATAAAATTGTGGCTTAGTCCACTCAGACCAATGCTCAATCTGTTTAGCAATTAGTCAGACGTTAATCGAGACACTGTGGGGAATCAACGGCCCAACACAACTATCTGTGTCATGACTGATAACATCATGATAGTGCAACCAGCAGTCCACAACAATTCTATCTTGTGTCCCACTAACAGGAACATGATCAAGCCATACCAACATGGAGACACACCTGTCAAACATAGTGTGAACCAGTTAGAACTAATGCACATAGATATATAATCCATGGTCTCATCCAGCATGGAGGTCCCTGGCAACTGTGAGGTCTAAATGTTATAATTGACAGACTCTCTTGAGCCATAGGGATTTGGAAACCATGACCAACATCAAGTATATTTCATATCCATCATTCAATTCTCACCATTTTATCCAATGGCACATCCACCAGCAATGTCCCACAACAAACATTAATCACATATCTACTGTGTTAATCAATTAACTTAATGAGACAGGCTGAAGTAAGTATACACCAGCCTGAAGTAAGTATACAACAGGCTGAAGTAAGTATACATTGTACGATATCAGTATTTAACAGCCAAAGCACAAATTATTATATAACAAGGGAGATAACTTTTGTCTATGAATCAAATTTGCAGTTATCTCCCAAAGAATGATAACATTGACGTGGTAAGAAAAGTGTGATAATGGATACAATATCTGCACATCGCACCCAGGGGGGCAATGCAGTTATCAATGGCATATCTTTTCTTTAACAAGTCTATTACCTTAACAACACAGGTTGAAGAATAAAGTATTGTGCTATGTCAATATTCAACAGCCTTAGCACAAACAAATCAACAGATAACAAGGGAGGCCATTTTCATCTATGCAACAAATTGCAGTTATCTCCCATAGATTGATGGCGCTAAACTCCTGGGAAAGGATAGATATGGATACATGTTGCCTGCACCATCACATCCAGTGACTATATCCAGTGGCGGACCTGCCAGGGAGTCAACTTGTCCGATGGCAAGAGGCCTCTGTGGGAACTGGATGAAATGGGCCCTTGTCAACATCAGACAAGATGTTTAAATTGTTAATGCCCTTTCAGTAGTTTTGTCTCTGTGCAACCAATAATTTTAGACTCAGCCAACCACTGGTTATATCCTACAACAGTCATTAGTGACATGTCTACAGTGTTCTTGTCAGGGATGTTCACTTAATGAAACTGCCTGAAGATTTTTTTTTTCAACAGTAAGCTCCCATTCTAACATAGATCTTAGTCATAACATCATCCAATATAGATCTTAGTCATAACATCACCTAATGTAGATCTTAGTCATAACATCACCTAATGTAGATCTTAGTTATAACATCATCTAATGTAGATCTTAGTTATAACATCATCTAATGTAGATCTTAGTTATAACATCATCTAATGTAGATCTTAGTTATAACATCATCTAATGTAGTCTTAGTCATAACATCACCTAATGTAGATCTTAGTCATAACATCATCTAATGTAGATCTTAGTTATAACATCATCTAATGTAGATCTTAGTCATAACATCATCCAATATACATCTTAGTCATAACATCATCTAATGTAGATCTTAGTCATAACATCATCCAATATAGATCTTAGTCATAACATCATCTAATGTAGATCTTAGTCATAACATCATCTAATGTAGATCTTAGTCATAACATCATCTAATGCAGATCTTAGTCATAACATCATCTAATGTAGATCTTAGTTATAACATCATCTAATGTAGATCTTAGTTATAACATCATCTAATGTAGATCTTAGTCATAACATCACCTAATGTAGATCTTAGTCATAACATCATCTAATGTAGATCTTAGTCATAACATCATCTAATGTAGATCTTAGTCATAACATCATCTAATGTAGATCTTAGTCATAACATCATCTAATGTAGATCTTAGTTATAACATCATCCTTTGTAGATCATAGTCATAACATCATCTAATGTAGATCTTAGTCATAACATCATCCAATATAGATCTTAGTCATAACATCATTCAATATAGATCTTAGTCATAACATCATCTAATGTAGATCTTAGTCATAACATCATCTAATGCATGTCTTAGTCATAACATCATCTAATGTAGATCTTAGCTATAACATCATCTAATGTAGATCTTAGTCATAACATCATCTAATGCAGATCTTAGTTATAACATCATCTAATGTAGATCTTAGTCATAACATCACCTAATATACATCTTAGTCATAACATCATCTAATGTAGATCATAGTCATAACATCATCCTTTGTAGATCATAGTCATAACATCATCCTTTGTAGATCATAGTCATAACATCATCCTTTGTAGATCATAGTCATATCATCATCCATTGTAGATCTTAGTCATAACATCATCTAGCGGATATCTTAGTCACATCATCATCTTGTGTAGCTCTAATATTAGCTCTCGTGAATCTCCACATGAGCAGACTGGCTAAATTTGGGGTCTCCGGGTTTGAACATCATGCAAATCCGTATTCTCCCCATCACCATATCCCAACCAGAACCTCAACCCCAACACACACTTTAGTTTCTCACAACTGAGAATACCCAAAACACACACACACATCTGGGTATGTCCAAAGTGAAGATGTAACCATAATACAACAGATAATGGAGGTGTGACCAGCGTCTTCGGGTTCTGAACTGGTAACTCTTAACTTGCCCAACCACTCCGACAAACAAATTTTTCTGTGGCTAAATCTGTTCTCTAAAAAAATTATATTTTGGCCTGAAGATTCTATATCCGTGTCAACTTGCCCGCTTGGCATGAAACAACAGTGACATCCCTGACATCGGCTGGCTGCGGACTCTGTTGGTTGCCTCCCAAGATCTTTTCTCTCCTCCTCTCTTCTGCTCGTCGCTTCTTCTCCATCTTTTTGTTTTCTTTGACTTTCCTTTGGGAAGTCTGAAAGCAGGCAAAATTAAAATCTGCAGTCAATCTGCACATCAACAGTTTGATATCAACACGTTTTCCGTTGTGAATACTGAAGATACAAACAAATAACCAATCAATCAATGCGGTGTCGTCTTCACAATAAAGGTTGGCTGCAATGGATCTCCAACACTGTCTGTCTGTCTCTCGCCTTGACTGTAAATTTCGTAATATTGCTGTTTGTCCATCTCTTGATGTTATCTTCCCATTTTTATCGTTGTCTGCCTCTTGCTCGCTTGCCTTCAACCTTACCCTTCAATATGGTTTTTATAAGAGTGTTATGTCTGTCAACATGGCAAAATATTTCCCTTGCCTGTTTATTATGTGTCTCATCAACTCTATTTTTCTTCCCAGTTTGTCTAGAACCTCTGTATTTGATTATTTTTGTGTCCATGAAATACGACATATTCCCAAAGAATATAACACATTTATTCCCCTGGTATGGGACTCCCCCTGGCAAAGTGGTTACACCGCCTCGTGCTCCAAATGTTGTGGGTTTGATTCCAGGCCACATTGTTTGGTTCATGGGTGCAATGTTCTCAGAGACTCCTAAGGGTCATCGCTGGAGCTACGGAGTATGTGCTTTGAACCACGCTTTTGGCAGGACGCCCTGCGGAAAGTGACCGAGCCATGTGGGATAAAACCAGGTGCAATAAAGCCGATCCTTTTGCCATTCAAAACCGTTTTTTCCCTGGTATAATTTGCTGTTTTCTTTCATGGTAAGATGGGTTCTAAGAATATCTTGGATACAGAAAAGAGCAAATGCATCCATACGACATGAGCTGAATATTGAACCATTGAATAACTGAAGAAGGTTGGCTACTGTGATGACAATAAAAAAGAAAACTGAAATATTGTGATCACTGGAAATGTCATAAAAGTTTGGAGAGAACAATAATGGAGGGGTAAATGAGAGGAAGAGGAAGGCCAAAGAGAAGATAGGTTCAGGATGTGGCAGATGATCTCCAGATGGGTGTATCAGATGTGGGACATCTTGCTTATGACAGAAGTTTTCTGCAAGGTTATTATGGCAGCGAGGTTCTGCAAACGACATGCTACTGAATGAATGAATGAATGAATGAATGAATGAATGAATGAATGAATGCATGAATAATTTGCTGTATTTTGTCAGACGCAAAATATAGACCAAATATTCAACATAAGTGGGGGATACAAATGAAAACCTTAAAAGTGTGATAGAAATTACAATAACCATGCTATTGTCTTGTAACCTGTCAATATTGTTGTTAATGATGTCAAGAATTTTCAGCACGTGACATCATGGTTGCAGATGAACACAGTGACATCATAAGGACAGTTTAAAGATGACTGCCCCACTTTTGAAATGCACGAAAGAGGAGCAGTGGAATGTTATCCTCCCCCGATGTGTCTCCACCTTGACGTGGTGGGGGAGCTTGCGTGTCCCATCGACCCCATTTGCTTGCTGATGGATGAAAAACTACATATCGGACAGCTTATGGGATAGGGACCAGACTAAGAGAGACACAACCTGCTGCTCTGCAGGTGAGACTGAGGATAGCAGTCTAAAATTTAAAATCAGGTGCACGAAGGCAGAAGTTCTTGGTCCGGACAAAACACTAATGGCTCCCTGTCGAGGGCTGTGGCTGAACGCCTCTAAGCCACAAACCCTCGGACCTGAGAGCCGGGCCGATACCCACCTTTCGAAAAATAAAGGCGTGATACTGAGCAGGCTCGAAGGCTCTCAGCTGGGGGATATGAGATATTCCCGGATGAGAGGGCCAGGCCGTTTCTCGTTCACCGCTGCACGAAGGTAAGGTGCTGAGCCGGCAGCACAAGTAGCCTACCTCGTGAGCGAGTACAAAAAGTCAAAAAGTGCCCCAGTCGAAGAAAATGGCTGCAAAAACTGTATCTAACTCATAGAGAGGGTAGACAAAAGTGGAAGAACGTCTCAATGACGCAAAATGGAACGCACGGCGAGCGAACCTATTGCGTGGTCCGAAGTCAAAAGCAAAAGCTTACCGAGTGGGTGTCGCTTGCAGTCTGACCGTCCCTGGTGTGTGCTTGAGCGATCAGTGGCAAACGAGTTGCCCAACACATGGAAGTGAGGAACTAAAGCAGCCATGAGCAGGACGTGGCAACTCCTCGGGTGAGTCCAGTCACAGAGCAATATGTGCCGGCTCTGCAATTATGGAAGCCTCCTTGGATAGCTAGGGAATGCTCATGGTCTGCCCCTGCCTTCTCTTGAGGGCCGACCACGATGTCGTTCATCGTTCTATCTTGACCAGCTGAGATGTTAGCGACATCACAACAGTCCAACGTGCCTCGAAACCAGAGGAAGGCTAACCTCATTAAAAAATGCCCGCTGAAGTCGGAAGTGTCGTCCTACGGGTGGCAAACTAAAAATTGACACTACGCAATTACGTCCGAGTGAAATGTCTCGTCCGAATGTCTCTCGTGCTAGGAACAGCTCTGACTACCTAGTTTCCGAATGCCGCTCTTGTTCGGAACAGCTCTGACTGGGTAGTTTTCCGAATGTCTGTTGTGCCTGGAAAAGCTCTGATGGGCGCAACGACAAGCACATGTCCGAAAACTCGCTGAGTGGATGCCGTCTGCAAACCTGTCTGGTTTGTGCGGGAATGACCCGGGGAAACGAAATGACCAATATATTGAAGTGAGGATTTAAAGCAGCCATGAGCAGGACGTGACGATCTCCCTCGGTGAGCCCAGATCCAGGGCGTTATGTGTCGGCCCTGCAACTATGGAAGCAACCTTGGATGGCGGAAAATGCTATGGACTGTCCCTGCCTTCCTTTGAGGGACGACCGTTGTCTTCGACCGTTCAACCTTGGCCAGCATGGTTGCAGATGGCACCACAAAAGTGAGAGTCTCCCAGGAATGCTACCTGGTCAAAAAAGCACGCTGAAGTCGATGTGTTGGCCTACGGGTTTCGGCCCAAGGGCGCATAACAGACACACCGCAATCACATCTGAAAAAACACTCCGGATGAACGAAAAGAAGAAGAAGAAGAATGTTATCCATATTTTTGTTCAGTGAAGGGATGGAACCTATAGAAATTCATTGGTGAATGAAGGTCCAGTATGGCGAAGCATGCCTGTCAGTCCAGCAAGTGTATGAGTGGAATAGGAAGTTTCAAAAAGGCGTGACTTCTGTGACAGACCTTTCGGTCTGTGCGTGAGTGGTTACACACGCGACCAAGAGAATTTTGTGCTTTTAGTTGCTAGTAGGATTGACAGAATTCACATTCTGTGCTATTAGAAGTTAGTTGCATATCCGTTACAGGACATGGCAGTCAACCTGAGCATTTTTTTTGGCTGTTTGTGATTTATTGGCACTATAACCTACTCTCTCCTGCACTCTACAACCAACTCCCTCTAACACTCTATAACCTACTTCCTATAACACGCCATAACATAATCCCTCTATCATTCTATAACCTAATACCTCTAGCATGCTATGACCTAATCCCTCCAGCATGCTTTAACCTACTCCCTCTAACACTCTATAACCTACTCCCTCTAACACTCTATAACCTACTCCCTCTAACACTCTATAACCTACTCGCTCTCTCTTTAACCTACCCCTTCAACACTCTATAACCTACTCCCTCTAATGCTATAACCTACTCCCTCTAATGCTATAACCTACTCCCTCTAATGCTATAACCTACTCCCTCTAACACACCATAACCTACTCCCTCTAATGATATAACCTACTCCCTCTAATGCTATAACCTACTCCCTCTAATGCTATAACCTACTCCTAACACTCTATAACTGAATCTCTCTAGCACTTTATAACTGATTCCCTCTAGCACTCTATAAGTGAATTCCTCCAACTCTATGACTGAAACACTCTAGCACCCTGTAACTTATTCTCTATAGCATTCTACAACTGATTCCCTCAAGTACTCTATAAGTGAATTCCTGCAGCACTCTCTACCGGAATCCCTTTATTGCTAGACGACTGAATTCCCCAACCTCCAAGAATGTACCGACGCTGCGTCTCTCACCCACAAGACATACAGACACAACTAACCTGTTGTACAGGAAGAACTTTTGGTCGAGCCCCAACATTGCTGAAGCTGCTCAATGATCCATAGCCTGAACTGTTGCTCATGCTCTCCTCCCGAAAGTGCACTTTGTGGCCTTTTCCAACGCTGCCAGGGTAATTGCTATTATTGAAGACACTCCCAGAGTCGAGGCTGGTGTTCAAGTTGGGGCTACCGTTGGAGCTGATGCCGGCTGATGAGTTCCAGATTCCACTGTCGGATGTGGATGTTTGTTGTGAAACCATCGAAGTATTATCATCTTAGAGGAACAGACAGAAAATCCAAAGTTAGTGTGTTTATTTTGTGGAGTGGGAAACATGCTGACCAATAAAAGGGGTCGCCACAACAGAGAGAACAGAGTGTGTTGATGAACTGTTTAATGAGAGATGTGGACAAAAAGCAGATTGGCTGAGAGATGCTTCATGGCAGTAGAGATGTAGCTGTTCTCTTTAAATGGCCTATACTATTGTATGCATTGCTCAGATGATTCTCTTCATATACCTCTACTGTTGTATGAATAGCTCAGTTGATTGCACTGTTGTATGAATTGCTCTGTTGATTCTCTTCATAGTAGTAGGCCTCTTTCAGTCCTGAAGGACTATAGAGTTGTGCCACTGGGGAGGTACCTGGTGAATGTATAGTCCAATGCGAGAGTGACAATCTCTGTCATAGTTTCCATATCTGTAAGACGAGGCAGGTCCTGCAGTAAGTTACTGCGTTTTAAGCCTGTGCCGCCTATCCTCAGTTTGTTGGATCAGATTGCGCTCAAAGAGCACCAGTCCATTTCATACATCTCTTCTCCGGGAACATCTGTCTGTTGCAACTCTTTCTCACGTGTCTGGGTCTATGCCAAGGGTTTTCATAACTTGTTTACACACATCCCTATATCGCATTTGAGATCTTCAGGTTGGCCTCTTTCCTGTGGCTAGTTCTCTGTATAGGAGATCTTTGGGAATATGTTCATCCTCCATTCAAGATATGTGGCCCAGCCACGGGAGGCATGTCTGCTTGAGGAGGGAGTGCACTGTGGTAATATCTGCTCTTTCAAGCACATGTTTGTTTGTTATGTGGTCTTTCTATGATATGCCCAGGATACGTCTCAGACATCTCATATGGAAGGAATTCAACTTCCTTTCCTGTCATGAGTACAGGGTCAAAGATTCAGACCCATAGAGTAGTTACACTATTGTATGAATTGTTCAGCTGAATGTATTAGAGATTTAGACAAAATGTAGACAGATCGAGAAATGTTTGGTGGCAGTAGAGATGATGTTGATTCTCTTCATATAGCCTACACTGGTGTATGAACTGCTCAGTTGATTCTCTTCATACCGCCTACACTGTTGTATGCACTGCTCAGTTTGATTCTCTTCATACAGCCTACACTGTTGTATTAACTGCTCAGTTGATTTTCTTCATAAAACCTACACTATTGTATGCATTGTTCTGTTGATTCTTTTCATACAGTCTACACTGTTGTATGCATTGCTCAGTTGATTCTCTTCATACAGCCTACAATGTTGTATGCATTGTACTGTTCATTGTCTTCATATAGTCTATACTATCGTATGAGTTGCTCAGAATACTCTATCTAGACTAAGAAGAAGGAAAATATTAACATTCTACAAGATCTGAGTATCAAAGAAAATTGTGCATAACCAATATCATGTCTGGGAAACTGAAATACTGTGGCCATGCTAAACATAAACAATGGCTTTGGAGAGAACAGTGATGGAAGGCTTTTTCCTGGAAGAAGGGGGCTGGGGTCGACTATCACGAAGATGGGCACATGGGATTCAAGACACCTTGGGCATGAGGGCATGTGTGGTGGGAGAAATGGTAAAGGTTCAAGAAACTGTTCTACATTGTTCCTGATAATCATGCAAATGATCTGCTATGTGATGTTGTATGTGTGTGTGATATGGGCAATAAATAGACCAGTAGAGAAATATATGATGGCAGCAGAGAAATATCTGAAGGCAGCAGAGAAATATCTGATGGCATCAGAGAAATATCTGAAGGCAGCAGAGAAATATCTGATAGTGGCAGAGATGTAGTCGATTCTCTTGATGGAATGTATTCAACTGTATGTGTGTGAGATTTGAACACTAAGTAGACTAGCAGAGACATATCTGATGGTAGCAGAGATGTAGTCAATTCTCTTGATAGAATGCATTTTTTAAATCCATGTAGGATTAGGACAATAAGTAGACTAGCAGAGAAAAATCTGATGGTAAATGAGAGCAGCACTAGACATGAAGTAAGGACAGCACTAGATTTGAAACAACAACAGCACTAGACATGAAACAACAACAGCACTAGACATGAAACAACAACAGTACTAGATCTGAAGCAAGAACAGCACTAGACGTGAAACAACAACAGCACTAGATCTGAAGCAAGAACAGCACTAGACGTGAAACAACAACAGCACTAGACGTGAAACAAGAACAGCACTAGATGTTAAACAAGAACAGCTCTAGATGTGAAACAAGAACAGCACTAGACGTGAAACAAGAACAGCTCTAGATGTGAAACAAGAACAGCACTAGACATGAAACAAGAACAGCTCTAGACGTGAAACAAGAACAGCTCTAGATGTGAAACAAGAACAGCTCTAGACGTGAAACAAGAATAGCACTAGACATGAAGCCAGAACAGCAATAATACTAAAGCAAGGACAGCACTAATCCTGCAGCTAGAACAGCACCAAACCCTACCTTGATCAGCTTCACTGGTCATCTCCAGCTGCTGCAGCAGGTCAGCGATGGAAGCGTCCACATCATAGTCACACTCACACAGCACCTGCCTCACCCTGACCATGTCCTGTGAACAAAGGCAAGAAGATTTCTCTTGACCAATTGCAGTAGAGCTACTATGCTGTTTCTCCAAAAATAAGACCAAGAAAAAGAACTTATATTAATTTTAGCTTAAAAAAAAACCGCACTAGGGCCTATTTTCTAGGGATGTCTTATTTCTTTTCTTCTTCAGATACAAAAATCAACATTTATTCATGAATAAACATCTACATTTATTCAAATAAAGTCATGTCATCTTCTTGTTTAACACGAGTGACGTATTGAACTATGAACCCCCTCTGCCGTGCGTCTACCTTGACGAGGTAGAGGGGCTTGAGCGTTCCAATGACCCCAAGAGCTATGCCGACGGTAGCACAGCTACTGGTAGGGTCACCCATGTCGGACAGGTCAAGGGAGAGGGACCAGACGAAGTGACGCACAAACCTGCTGCCTTGTAGGTAGACTGGGGACAGTCAAAGGCTAGGGAAAGCATCCCGAACAAATGCTTGTCGAAATCGGATGTACTGAGCCACAGGCTTGACAAAGAAGTGCAACGTAACTTTATCATTTCATGATGCCACAGATGAAAATTAATCGTTATGGTGCTAATCCCGTGAAGTCCCATCAGGCGGTGATAGTGCCGGGCCCCCTGCCTCGAGGGGGTCCACCCATGACTACTGGTGGTCACCTTCCCCTGTGCTGTGGAGTCAAGGCACAGAGGAGTAGATTAAGAGCTATTGACCAAACACCCCGGACACTCAACATACTACAATGGAATGCAGAAGGAGTTTATAACAAGAAAGCCTCCCTAACACAGCGTCTTCATAAAGATAGAATAGATGTGGCATGCATTCAAGAGACACACCTCAACGCCAATCGCACATTTTCAGTCGAGGGATATCAGGCCACACGTTTCGACCGCGAAGGACACAAAGGAGGAGTTGTAATACTTACACGAAATACAATACCTTGCAGCGAAGTATCTGTGATCTCTGACAACCAAACGGAAATTATAGGTGTTGATATAATGATAAAGGACGTGAAAATAAGAATTTACAATCTATATAGCCCGGCAGATAAGGATCTTACACTCTCAAACATGGAAATAACTGACACAAATTGCATTGTTGTCGGAGACTTTAATAGCCGTTCAGAAAGATGGGGATACCCAGATACTGACAAAAGAGGAGATGAAGTGGAGGACTGGGAAATAGACTCAAATCTCCATCTACTTAACAAAGCGGATGACACACCGAGCTTCTACTCCAGAAGATGGATTACCACTTCTACTCCAGACTTAGCTTTCTGCACAGGAGACATCCTCCACAAAATCGATCGCCATGTGCTGGACCAATTAGCAGGTAGTGACCACAGACCAATCAAGCTTGTAATAAATATGGAGTATGTTCCACAGGAGCAAAAGCCTTTGCCCCGTTGGAATTACAAACGAGCAGATTGGGACAGATTTGCCATACTAACAGACAAATATTGTGAAAACGTAAATACACGATATGGCAACATGAAGCAAATGGTGGAAAGTCTAAACAGAGCAATAATACAGGCGGCCACTGAGTCTATTCCAAGAGGAGCAAGGAAAAATTACAAACCATACTGGACTGAAGAACTACAATTTTTGGAGGACAAAGTTGAAGATGCTAGGAAGACCGCAGAGAGAGAACAAACAACTGAAGCGAACATCTCTCTCAAAGCCATCTCAGCAAAATATAAAAGAACAGTAAATCAAACAACAAGAGATTGTTGGAGGAAAAAAACAGAAAACCTGAATTTTGACAGGGATGGAAACAAACTATGGAAACTAGTGAAAGCCATGAACAATGAAGGACCTAGAAACAAACAAATAACAATTAAACAAGGAAATGCCTTGCTTACAGGAAAAAAGGCTGCAAATGCACTAATGGAACACTATGCCAGTGCAAACCACATTGATATTACAGCCGAACAGAAGAAAGCAATCAAAGATAAACAGATACATCATAGATATACAGAGACAGCAGCAGAATATATGATGGCAAATCTAACAATGGAAGAAATGGAACAGGCAATGAATACCCTAAAAAAGAAGACATCACCAGGAAAGGATGGAATCACAAATGAAATGCTAATAGGACTAGGCACTAAGGCAAAAAAGAAACTACTAGCAGTCCTAAATTACAGCTGGAAGAGGGGAATAGTCCCACAGGCATGGAAGGAAGCTATACTAATACCAGTCCCAAAGAAAGGAAAAGACCTGGAAGAACCAAATGGCTATCGACCTATCAGTCTTCTTAGCTGTGTAGGAAAATTAATGGAACGCATTATCAATGGCAGGCTAACATGGCATCTGGAAGAAAACCAACTCTTAACACCTCACCAAGCAGGATTCAGAAAGTACAGATCTACTGAAGATCAAATAACCTATATAGCTCAGGAAATAGAGGATGCCTTCCAAGAGAAAAAGCACACACTAGCAGTCTGGATAGATTTAGAAAAAGCATTTGATAAAGTATGGAAGGAAGGACTGAAAGTAAAACTGCAAAAAATGCATGTTTGCGGGAAAATGTACAAATGGATCAGCCACTACCTTGAGAACAGAACTGCCAGGACAAAAGTACAAGGACAAATCAGCAAAATGATGCTGTTGGAGCAAGGTGTCCCCCAAGGAGGAGTTCTTTCACCAACATTATTCCTAGCATATATAAACGACATCACGGAAAATTTTCCAGCCAGAGTACACACATCATCCTTTGCAGACGACCTAGCCATATGGACATCTGAAGAATATATTAGTACAGCTAACAGCAGAATACAGCAAGCCCTATTAGCGCTAGAGGACTGGTCAAAATCATGGCTAGTGAAGATAAGTGAGGAGAAAACAACATGCACAGTGTTCTCCCTCTCAACTAAAACTCAGCAACCTAAGCTGGTATTGAATGGAAAAATATTGCGCCATGAAGAAAATCCAAACTATCTAGGAGTCACCTTTGATCGTCGCCTGACATGGAAGACACAGGTTGAGAAAAATCGAACAAGAGCAAGGCAAAGAATGGCAATCATGAAAAAGCTTGCTGGTACAACATGGGGAGCAGATGAGAAAGTTCTCAAGAAGTTATATACTGGACGGGTGAGGCCAGTACTGGAATATGGCATTGCAGCTTGGGCAACAGCAGCTAAGTCAAACTTTAACAAAATAAGTAGAGTCCAAAATCAAGGAATGCGAATCATAACTGGAAGCCTGAAGACAACGCCTATTAATGAATTAGAAAAGATCACTTGTTTACAACCAATGCAGGATAGAAGAGATAGCAGAGCCCAGCAACAAGCAGAAAAATATAGAAGATTGACAGACCACCCTATGTACAACAGATTTAATGGTTTTGGAAAGGGAAGACTGAAGCGTAGCAACTTTGTAGAAACTGCAAAACGAAGGATTAGGTCAGATCCTATTCTTAACATATCAACAGTCAAGCCCATACACAATGCACACAAGTTCCCAGCTTGGAGACAGCAGCAACTGCCTGAGATGATAGAAAACATTCCTGGTATTGAGAAAAAGAACACTCAGCATGAAACCGAAAGAAGAGAAATAACCCTAAACTACATAAAAGAACATTACCCAAGCAGGAATTGGACCCATGCATATACAGATGGATCAGCCAAAAATTCAATAGAGAATGGAGGAGGAGGAATTCTCCTAAATTTAAAAAATGGAGCGAAAAAAAACACATTCAATGGCAACTGGAAAATTTTCAAGTAACTTCAAAGCGGAGGTAGAGGCTCTGAAAACTGCAGCAGAAATGCTCCTGATGGAGGAAAATAAAGAGAAGCAAATAGCTATCTTCACAGATGCAAAGTCAGCTGTCTCAATACTGAAGAGCAATAACAGCACAGAACTAACTGACCTAAGAGCAGCACTCCATGGTCTATGCCAGAAATCCAAAAAAGTTGTAATACAGTGGATCCCATCACATTGCAGTATACCTGGAAACGAAGAGGCTGACAGACTGGCAAAAGAGGGCGGACGACTACCACAGCCTGACATAGACATAATCTATAATGAGGCAAAGAGGTTGATAAAAAGCACTTATAGAACCAAATGGGAATCAGAGCATCCAGGCCATCAGAAGGATGATGCATATTACAAACTCGACCGAAGAGAACAAGTAGCAATCTTCAGACTCCGCACAGAACATAACAGGCTGAAATACCACTTGTTCAATAAACTAAAGATAGGAGATACCGATGAATGTAATTGTAGAACTGGAAAAATGACAGCAAAACATTTGCTGCAGGATTGCCCAACGTATGCAGAACAGAGAAAGATATTTTGGCCCACACCTGCTTCATTTGAGGACAAGCTCTATGGAGATATCAACAAGCTAAAGTTGACCGCAGATTACTTTAACTATATACAGGTTGACATTTAAAGGTGCATGAAGACCCAGAGGCATGAAATGGAATATTGCTTGGATAGCAAATCCATTACGTGGAAAGTCCAAATCAAAAGCCCATTGTGTGGGCTTCATAAAAGGTGGAAAAGTGTCCTAGTGGCACGAAATGGAATATTGCTTGGATAGCAAATCCATTACGTGGAAAGTCCGAATCAAAAGCCCACTGTGTCGGCTTCATAAAAAGTGGAAAAGTGTCCTAGTGGCACGAAATGGAATATTGCTTGGATAGCAAATCCATTACGTGGAAAGTCTGTATCAAAAGCCCACTGTGTGGGCTTCATAAAAGGTGGAAAAGTGTCCTAGTGGCACGAAATGGAATATTGCTTGGCTAGCAAATCCATTACATGGAAAGTCCGAATCGAAAGCTCACTGTGTGGATGTCATCTGCAGACTGCATACTTCTGGTTTCCGGAAGAACAGCCTATGGTGAACGGAAGGCCCAATATACGGAAGTGAGGCTAAGCAGCCATGTGCAGGACGTGACGATTCCTTGGGTGAGCCCAGTACCAGAGCGCTATGTATCGGCTCTGCAAGTATGGAAGCCTCCTTGGATGGCGGGGAATGCCCATGGTCTGCCCCTGCCTTCCCTTGAGGGCTGACCAGGATCTTTGGCTGTTCTATATGGACCAGCTGGGATGGGGGATAACACCACAACAGTGAGAGTCAAACGTCCTAAGAAACCCCCGGGAAGGTTAACCCGGTCAACAAATGCCCGCAGAAGTCGGATGTGTCGGCCTAACGGCGCAAGAACGCAGCTCTGCTGTAAACAGGCACAACGCAATCACATCCGAAAAAAAACTCCGGATGAACGAAGAAGAAGAACTATGAACCACATCCGTTCATTATCAAGTACGCACCAGTGGCATCTGTACTCCAACTGGCCATTCGGCAACAAGTCTCTCATTCTAGCTGACGATCTTAAAGAGGGCTTATTTTA
Source organism: Cepaea nemoralis (assembly GCA_014155875.1). Lineage (NCBI taxonomy): Eukaryota > Metazoa > Mollusca > Gastropoda > Stylommatophora > Helicidae > Cepaea > Cepaea nemoralis. The sequence continues at coordinate 86,773 of JACEFZ010023520.1, forward strand.
GGGGTAGGGCTTATATTAAAAGCATCCTGAAAAATCTTGCTAGGGCTTACTATAGGGGTAGGTCTTATTTTGGGGGAACACGGTGTGCTCTATATATACGTGTACATCCGCTATCACAGAACATAACATCATCATCTGCATGGCCGAATGGATAATAGCACTCACTCTTAAACTTTTGGTGTGCTAATGGCAAGGTAGCAGGTTCAATCCCTACACAGGTCAGTTGGGGTAAAATGTTGACTTCTCATCCATGACTTGGGGATATAAATGACAAGAACACAGAAGTTGGAGTGGGCTCGCCTAATGGCAGGGACACTGGTATAAATATCAGTCCAGAGTACTAGCATATGTTGGACTTCTGTTATATCATTTGAAGTCATGATTATTAATCTGCATTCAGGCGTAGACTGGCAGCTTGCCGTCTTGACAGACGATAGTTTGTTACTAGTTTACTCCAGAGGAAAGGTAACACCAATACATCTGGAACAAGACAAGCTGCAGAAGCTGCCAGGTCAGCAAAAGCAATGCTCTAACTGTCAACCTGTTGGAGTTTCGATCCTAGACCAGTTGGCAACCAAGGCTTGGTCTGCTCTGCCATGACATTTAGTCTTTAAGCAGCATTTTCTCAAACTACGATAAGGCTAGTACCCTCCAAATTGCGCTTCTCTGCCTGAAGCAGCTGGCACAATGTGGGGGTCGGGTTTGGTGAGCACCACCCAACATTCGCCGCTAACAAAAAGCAGGTAGTATCATCTACTGTCATGTGGTAGCTCAGTCATATCTGTAACACCCGACAACCATGACTTTATAAATCAATGTGTTACCTGAGATAGAAAATTTAGAAAAGCAAAAAAAAGTCATGTATTATCTACTATAAGAAAATGAGACCCAAATAAATCACAAAATAGACCTACCATACAATTTGTTGCCAGCGCCACTTCAGATTCAATATCCTCAAGACTTCGGTTAACACACACGACCCCACCAGCAAAGTCATGGCCATTCTTGCTGTGTTTACCCAGATGTGGGTCAGAATCCTGGCAACAGTCAACATTTATACATTAAAAAATATACAAACAAACAAACTTTACTGTCAAGAGGTTTAGAATTTGACACACAGGCCTGTCTGACATTCTGTCCTTATCTATCAGCCCTCAACTTGAATATCTTCTGAAAAAAATAAAGAACAAATGAAACATTTTCCAATGTAGTCACCAATGCTTTCAATGCAAGTCCTCCAGTGCCTTGGATTCTTATAGAAAAAAATCGACTCTGGGGTCACTACACTGTGTGCCTGACCCGGCCATGAACAGTCCGTCACTGAAGTCACGTCATTTTGAAACTTCCTACTCCACTCATACACTTGCTGGACTGACAGGCATGAATCACAGTACTGGACCTTCATGCATTGATGAATTTCTATAGGTTTCACCCCTTCACTGATAAAAATAATGGATAACAGAACGCTGTTCCTCTTTGCTGCATGTCAAAAGTGGGGTGGCCATCTTTAAACTGCCCTTAAGATGTCACTGTATTCATCTGCACTGTGATGTCACATCATTAACACTCTTGACATCATTAACAACAACAATATTGACAGGTTACATGACAATGCCGTAGTTATTGTAATTTCTATCACACTTTTAAGGTTTTCACGTGAAATCCTCCTTGTATTTATTTTGTTGCTTTCCCCTAGCTCTTTCCCTTTCAAACTTGCCAGTTGCCACTAAGTTTTCTAGTTTATTCCTCTGCATAACATGCGGAAAACATCTTGAGTCTACGTCTAATTTCTCAAATCAATTTATGGTTTGGATATGTTTCTTGTAGGACTTGCTGATCAAAACCTATGAAAGGAGTCCTAATGCTACCAGAAGAAGACACCAACCTGCAGACGTATATGAGCGGGAGACTCGGTGTTGTCATCAATTCTCCGAACGCTGCTGTAGTGATCCCCGTTGTGGTAGGCCAGGTGTAGCTGCCTTGTGTTTTCGTTGCTTACGGTGGGACCCTGAATCTGCAAAGGAATGAAACATGAGTGAAAGCAACATGACCCTTTTCACATGTTCTGAAGGACATCAGCCATATGGTGCTGGCTGTATATTTTTATCAATCAATCCCCACTTGCCCCCCAATGTGACTCCACTTTGTCGCGTGGGGAGGGGGGGGGGGGGTTGCGTGCCCTGAGATCCCAAGAGCATTGTCGACGGATGCACAACTACATGTTCGACAAGTCTTGGGTTAGGGACCAGACCAAGAGAGACACAACCTGCTGCTCTGCAGGTGGACTGAGGATAGCAGTCAATGTCTAAATTAGGCACACGATGCCGCTAAAGTTTGGTCCGGACACATACTCTAAGGCTCTCAGCTGAGGGATATGGCTAAACACCTCTAAGCTATAAACACTCAGATGTGAGAGCCGAGCCGATACCCACCTACCGATAAATGGAGGTGAGATGCTGAGCACGCTACATGCTTAGTTCAGATACTTGTTCGAATGCTCTCAGCTGGGGGATATGAGGGATCCCCGGATGAGAGGGCCTGGCCGTTTCTCGCTCACTGAACGCACATGGAGGTAAGGTGCTTAACCGGCAGCACATGTAGCCTACCTCATGAGCGAGTACTAAAGGTAGAATAAGTGCCCCAGATGCAAGAAATGGTTACGAAAAATGTCTGTATCTATACTCATAGACAGTGCAGTCAAGGTATACAAATGTCTGTATCTATACTCATAGACAGTGCAGTCAAGGTATAAAAATGTCTGTATCTATACTCATAGACAGTGCAGTCAAGGTATAAAAATGTCTGTATCTATACTCATAGACAGTGCAGTCAAGGTATAAAAATGTCTGTATCTATACTCATAGACAGTGCAGTCAAGGTATAAAAATGTCTGTATCTATACTCATAGACAGTGCAGTCAAGGTATAAAAATGTCTGTATCTATACTCATAGACAGTGCAGTCAAGGTATAAAAATGTCTGTATCTATACTCATAGACAGTGCAGTCAAGGTATAAAAATGTCTCAATAACATGAAATGGAACGCCTGGCTAGCGAATCCATTGCGTGGTCTGAAGTCCGAAGCGAAAGCTTACCTAGTGTATGTCGTCCTGCAGACTGACCGTCCCTGGTTTGTATTTGAGCGACCAGTGGCAAGCGAAATGCCCAATAGATGGAAGTGAGGAATTAAAGCAGCCATGAGCAGGACATGGCAATTCCTTGGGTGAGCCCAGTCTCAGAGCAATATGTGCAGGCTCTGCAACTATGGAAGCCCCCTTGGATAGCAGGGGAACGCCCATGGTCTGCCCCTGCCTTCCCTCGAGGGATGACCGTGATGTCTTTGACTGTTCTATCTTGACCAGCTGAATGTGGGCAACATCACAACAATAAGTCCAACGTGCTTCGAAACCTGAGGAAGGTTAACCTCATTAAAAATGCCCACCGAAGTCGGAAGTGACGTCCTACGGGTGGCAAAATAAAAATTGGCACTATGCATTTATACGTCCAAGTGAAATATCTTGTCCGAATGTCTCTTGTGCTAGGAACAACTCTCACTACCTAGTTTCTGAACGCCGCTCATGTCCGGAACAGCTCTGACTAGCTAATTTTCCGAATGTCGTCGTGCCCGGAAAAAGCTCTGTCTGGGCACAACGACAAGCACATGTCTGAATCGAAAACTCGCTGAGTGGATACCATCTGCAGACCAGTCTGGTTTGTGCGCGAAAGGCCCGTGGTGAACGAAATGCCCAATATATTGAAGTGAGGAATTAAAGCAGCCATGAGCAGGATGTGACGATTCCCTCGGTGAGCACAGCACAAGGACGCTATTTGTCGGCTCTGCAACTATGGAAGCCACCCTGGATGGCGGAAAATGCCATGGACTGTCCCTGCCTTCCCTTGAGGGCTGATCAAGAAGCATTCGACCAATAAAACTTGACAAGCTGGGATGTGGACGGCACCACAAAAGTGAGAGTCCCACAGGAATGCTAACCTGTCAAAAATGCACGCTGAAAGTCGGATCTGTTGGCCTACAATCACATCTGAAAAAACACTCCGGATGAACGCAAAGAAGAGAAGAATAATCCCCACTTGTGGGGTGATGTGTTCTATATCACATATAGTGGTTATATGGTGCTGGCTGTATATTTTTATTGATCAATCCCCACTTGTGGGGTGATGAGGTCTATATCACATATAGTGGGTATATGGTGTTCACTGTATATTGTTTTTTAGATCAATGAGCACTTGTGGAGTGATAAATCAATCAATCAATCATGTGCCATGCCGGAAAGCGTGGGCGGTCATCTCTCGCCATTTCACTCGATAACCAGAGTTGTGGATCAGCTCAGTGTTCCTGTCTCGTCCATGCCATGTGGCCAAGCCATCCAGGTATTTTCCTCTCAGTCTTCCTCTAGGTTTGTTCCCTTCGATCTTGCTAGTTGTCACTAAGTTCTCTAATCCATTTCTTATCATAACATGTCCAAAAAATTTGACTGTCTACGTCTAATTTCTCTAATCAGTTTACGATTTCCGCTTGTTTCTTGCAGGACTTGGTCATTGGTTTTTCTGTCTGGCCATGGTATTCTTTGCATTTTCCTCAGAAACCACATTTCCACAGCCATCAGATGTTTTTCAGCTTGTCTGCTCATTGTCCACGCCTCACATCCATATAAAATTACAGGTTCTATGTAGACTTCAACACTCTTTTTCTCGTTTCAATTGACATCTTTTTATTGGTCAGTATGTTTTTCATCTTGCTAAAGGCTTCTTTCGCCATGGCGATTCTTGTTCTAATCTCTTCAAGGCATCTCCCATCAGATGTTATGACTGTTCCGAGATAATTGTACCGATTCACTTGTTGAAGAATATTCCCATGTGCTTGTATATTACATTGTGGTATTTCGTTCTTCCTAGTGACGACCATAATCTGTGTCTTTTTACAATTTAATTCTAACCGCAGTTGCTCACTGTGTACAACAACCACATCTACTAATTGTTGCAGATCCTGCTCATTGTCTGCAATCAATACTGTATCATCTGCATATCTAATGTTATTGATGTTTCGTCCTCCAATGATGATTCCATTTATATCTTCTACATTTCTGAAAATATTTTCACTGTATAGGGAAAAAAGATCTGGAGACATTACACATCCCTGCCTAACACCTCTCTTAATAGGCTGATATTGTCCCACTTCATTATCAATCCTTATGGCAGCTTGTTGTTTCCAATATATGTTTTTTATAAGTCTAATGTCTTTCCCATCAATTTGTAGATCTGCAAGCATATCCACCATGTTGACATGTCTAACTCTATCAAAAGCCTTTGTATAGTCAATAAAGCAAAGATGTATATCCTTGTTTACTTCTATAGCACGTTCAATAACTGATCGCAGCATATACACAGCATTGTTTTATTTTTTTTTATTTTACTGTACCCTTTCCTTCTACAAACCCACATTGTTCTTCCCCTATTTCAGGTTGTATTTTCTTCCTCACTCTTTGCATGATAATTCGTAGCAAAATCTTTGTGATGTGACTCATTATACTAATTGTTCTATGTTGATCACATTCCAAGGCTCCTGATTTCTTTGGGATTGCAATAAATACAGAGTTACATAATTCAGAAGGTATATCTCCAGTATCATATAATGTGTTCAGCAGTCTGGTGACTTGATCTATTCCATATTCTTCTAAAGCTTTAATCATTTCTGTTGTGATGTTATCTGCACCGGGGGCCTTGCCAGCTTTCATATGCTTAAGAACATTTCGAACCTCCATCTTCAAAATTGGCGGTCCTTCATTATAAATCGAATATCATACTGTTCCTCTCTGTTATCATCATAAAGGTTTTTCACACAATCTATCCATACATGTAGAATCTGATCTTTTTCTATTATGATTTTGCCATCTTTAGTTTTTAGACAGCCTGCTGATGTACTTGTTCTTTTATTAGTAAGTTCCTGAATTCTTTTGTGCACTAATTTGGTAGTTTGACTGTTGTGTTGTTTTCAATTTCTAAGCACTTTTCCTCAAGCCATGCTTCTTTTGCCTCCTTACATAATATTCTGACTTGTCTGTGAATTTCTTCATATTTGGCAGAATTATTTTTGTTGAGTCTTCTTGTTTCCATTAGGTGTAAAATTTCTTCAGTCATCCATTTCTTACGACCCACCTTCTTTAATTTTTGGAATAGTTGTTTCTGCAGCCAAACTGATTGAATTCTTCAACATTTCCCATTGATCATCCACATCCTGGAATAGGATCTCTAGATCAGACAATATATCAAATCTATTCTGTACTTCTATGCTGAATTTGTTTTGTATTTCCTTGTCATTACTCAATGTACACAAATCATATTTAGTGTTTCCTGTTATATACTTGACTTTCTTCAACTTTATCCTCAATGTTCCTGTAAGTAATCTGTGGTCACTATAACAATCAGCACTGGGAACTGTTTTTGCTATTGTTAACGCTTTTCTAAATCTTCTGCTAATCAGAATGTAGTCAATCTGGTTTCTAATCCTGCTATCAGGACTCCTCCATGTCCATAATCTTCTAGGGTGTTGCTTAAACCAGGTGTTTCCTACAATCATTTCCTGTTCTTTTGCCCACTCTACGAGTCTGTATCCTCTTTCATTTCTCTCTCCTAAACCATAGTTTCCTACTGTGTATCTATCACCTTGATTTCCTACTTTTGCATTGAAGTCCCCTATTATGATGTTTATTTCTGAATTTTTACATTTCTTTAAGGCAGACTCTATGTCATTATAAAATTCCTCTACACTATCTTCACTGGATTCTCCTGTTGGGGCATATACTTGAATAACATTTATGCTAAAAGGTCTGCCACTTAACTTAACTAGTAGAACTCTGTCCGACACGGCCCAATATCCTTGAATAGATTTTGATGTTTTCCAGTCCAAGATAATTGCCACTCCCCTTTGTCGATCTTCTCCTCCAGAATAAATAATCTTAAAATCTTCATCTATCTTGATGCCTGCTCCTGTCTATCTCATTTCGCACATCCCTAAAATATTAATTTTCTCTCTTTCCATTTCTTGTTTTATGTTATCTAATTTTTCGTCGTCGTTTAACGTCCTAACATTCCATGTTGCTAATTTTAATGTCTCTGTCCTTGTCTTGCGATGATCAGTCTTTAGGTGAATCATAATGTACTAGGCACTTTTAAAGAGGTAGTTTGCCGTTGCTTTCCTCTATGGCAGTGACCATACTGGCCGTGTGACCGCAGCCATTGTCTCGTGAAAGAGATCCTCTGCCTGTCGTCATGAAACTTGAGACCAGTTGCCTCTTGTATGAAGTTCACATGATCTTTCTGTACTAAACATTCTCTTCTTCTTCTTTTGTTCACTTCAAATTTTGTCTTTATCTGCAACGTTGTCTCTTGCATGAACTTCACTAAAACGTGTCAAATTCACATGACCTGTCTGCATTAGCATTGTCTAATTCATACAACCTCTGTGTAATAAGACTGTCACACAACCTGCCAGGCAAACAAAAACTCACCATTAGTGGCTGTCCGTTGAGTTGATGAATTACAACGTTGATATTCTGAAGTTTAGCAAAAGCTACAATAGCATCGTTCCCAGCATGAGTGCCCAATTTCTGTAATGTTTGCACTGGTGAAAGACAGACAGAGGAAATACAATTACAATTTGAAAAACAAAAGTTTATCACAATGAGAAACATTTTAAATTTATGAAGACAAAGTTCACCATAATGGGAAATAACTCCAGTATATTATGACAAAGTTCACCACAATGGAAAACAACTCCAGCTGGACAAAGTTCACCAAAATGGGAAATAACTCCAGTCCATGATGACAAAGTTCACCATAATGGGAAATAACTCCAGTACATGATGACAAAGTTCACAGTGTGGGAAACAATTCCAGTTTACAACAAGAACTCACCATGCTCATCAAATGACATGTCATCCTCCACAAACGGCTCAAAATCATGTCTGTGGGTTCTCATGTAATTTACAACCTCTGTTCTGTGTCTAAAATGGTTGCGACAGTGACCCTCCAACTGATCACCCAGAGCTCGGAACAAGCAGTTTCTGGGAAAATAAGGCAATGCCAATAATTATATATTACAATTTCTGGACATATAACAGGTGCAATTATATTATACAATCTTCATAATCATCATACTACACCTTCAAACCTCAATAGATTTAAGGATAGTATCAGCCAATTTTGAGCTTGTTGACATCTCAATTGAGTATTTCATCAAATGGATCAGGTGTGGACCACAATTATTTTCTAGGTTGCACACTCCTACAGCAAATGCTTAGCAGTCATGTTACCAGTCTCACAGTTATATTCACTGGTTCTCCTATCTTTAGTTTACTGAACAAGTGGTATATCATCTTGCTATGTCCTTATACATATTGTTTCCATATGAGTAAGATTATGACAGGTGTGCTTCGGTCAGAGTGGCAGGCCTTCCACTCTGTCATTAAAAATAAACTAGTCATTTACTGCCTATAGTACCTTGGGGTGTAGGACAGCAGGGTCTTGAGCCTGAGGAATTAAGGCCTGCATGGCTAATGCAGTCGCCATGAACTGTGCAGGTTAGTTTTCTTTTTGTCCCGGACAGAAAAAACTCCCACCTTACCGAGGATTCGAAACAAGGTCTCCCAAATGAGAGCCCAGCATTCTAGCCACTCGGCCAGCCACTCCAGGCTTCCACGCAATAACAATCAAAAATAGAGAGTGTTTGTTGGATTTTGTTTTCCTCCAGGACATGTTGGTGTAGTGGGAAATAAGCAGGCGGACAGATTGACTGGGTCTCCATGGCTGGGTGGGGTATTGGTGCATGATAAGGCAGACGTTGTCGGTGCCCCTTGAGATCGTATGTATAGTGCAGATGAACAGATCACGGCCTGGAGAGTATGGTGCTGCGGGAATGACAGACGATCTGGCAGATATTCAGACTTCAAGGAAAGGCCAGATGGACACATAACTGCTACTGGAACCATTAGTATTGGGACTCTTCCCTAGCTGTTGCAGATGAGGATGAAGCACATATGGAAATGTCCTAAGTGTTGTGATGTCAGTTCATGATTCAACTAAACTCAAATCTGTTTTGTCCTCCCCAGAGTCTTCAGATTGCTACTTGTTCACTTCCATCCAACTGGTAGTTGGTAATTTGTGTCATCTTTCTGGTGACCTGGATGCTGTGATTACCACTTGGTTCTATCATCGTTTCTTATAAAACCTCTTGGCCTCATCATAGGTTTGTGCTGAGGCAGTCTTTCACTTTCTGTTGCAAATTTGTCAAGTCCCCCATTTCTAGGTATGTTGCAACATGATGGATCACACTACATTGCAACCCTTTTGGATTTCAGACATAGTAAACGGAATACCAGATTTCCGGTTTCAAGATGGCGACGGACGGTCGTGTTGTTTTGTGTTCGTTAACTTTTTCGCGTAGGGGATGGATTTATTCATCTCTTGCGTGTAATTGGTGTGCCAGGATGTAAAACCAGGAGTTTCTACTCAAGATCTGCGCGGGTGCTACGGAGTTCGTGCATCGAGCGAAGCCATCCTTGAGTGAATTTTCAGCAGCGTGTGTGGTTTCTCAGTCTGTGTTTACGTTTTTTCAACATGGTGGAACAACGTGTGTTCTTCGAGCGGTCAGCAGTCAACATAACGAAGCGGCATGGTAGCCGCGCAGGGAGAAAGAAGCAAGGTAAGCGTGGTGGTTTGAGACGTTTTAGACTCAAGTGTCACCGTCTAGGACTCGGGAATATCCGTATTCTATATTGGAACTGTGCCAGTGTAAAACAACGGGGCTCTATTTTAGAAACCCTAGTTTACAGGAACGACATTGTAGCACTCCAGGAGACGAGACTGGGCGATCAGCTACTCCAAATTGCCGGCTTCAAATGTTTCTACAACAGACGACATCTGGGAATGGCGATTCTCGTTCGCGACAGCATGGTGGCGTCAGAGCTAGACATGTCCAGTTGGGACAGTGACGATACACAAATACAGGCGTTGAGAGTTCATTCCAGTATACCATTCGTGTTGGTTAATGTTTATTCCCGCAATGCGAGTGTGGACGCCCAGAAGTGGCAGTGCTTAAGTGGCATATTAGGCCACGAGAGAAATGTTATTTTCTGTGGCTAAAGGCAGATCATGGGGAAACACTTCCTCCAATACACAGGGGGAGGAGCTCGAGACTGCACTGGAAACCATCGACCTGGTTTGTATCAACAGTGGCTGTGTCACCAGGACAGCAAGCCGTCCAGGCGATGAGGACAGTGCTATTGATCTGGCGCTAGTTTCACCTTCACTCACTACAGTGTGTAGATGGGGTGTCCTAGGACACCATGGCAGCGACCACCACCCTTGCAGCATATTGGTGGAGAAAGGCAGAACCAGGCAGCACAAGCTAAAGGTAAAGACGTTCCAGTATGACAGTACAGGGCAAGATGTGGTGAGTAAAATAAGACGTGACAAGCGCAGAACATTTCAGGGCAGGAAAAAAAGCTGGGAGCAGCCACCATGGTGGAGTTTTGAGCTGGAGAAGGCTTGGGTGGATAAGCGTAGTGCTGTAAGGAGATGGCAAAATGCCAAGAAGAACAGAGCTGACCATCCTAGTCCTTGCATGCACTTAGAAAGAGAGATGCACACAAAAGTAAGCTATTTCAAAAAACTGGTCAAGGTGGTTAAAAGCGAAAAATGGGCAGAGGTGTGTCAAAGAGTAAGCACAGACAAGTCACTGAAATTGTTCTGGCGACTACATAAAAGCATGAGTGGTGTAGTCAAGAATAAGAGCATTTCTGACTTCCAAGGTGCTGACCTCATCTGGCAGAGGACTGACGAGGACAAGGGCAAAGCCCTCTTTGAACGCTACCTTGAGCAGAGCAACCAGACAGACATGGGAGGCCGAAATCTGGCCAAGGAGGTCACCTCAGACACATGCAAGGCCCAGAACACTTCGGATGAAGACACAGTGACAGTGAAAGAAATCAAGGCTGTGCTTCGACGATCAAAAAACAGTGCTCCAGGTCCTGACAACTGGCAAGATCAAGGGGAACAGACCAAGAGGAAGACCGAGAGGAAAATACCTGGATGGCTTGGCCACATGGCATGGATGAGACAGGAACACTGAGCTGATCCACGACACTGGTGATCGAGTGAAATGGCGAGTCATGACCGCCCACGCTTTCCGGCATGGCACATGATTGATTGATTGAGGTCCTGATGGCATAAGATACGACGACTTAAATAGGTGTACCGACAATGAGCTAGAGAAACTAGCAGACATGTACAACAACAGTATAGGGAGTGCTAGCATCAAGGAGGAATGGTTACAAAGCTATCTGATTCCCTTGCCGAAGCCTGACAAAGACCACAAAAAAATTCAGGGATATCGAATTATAACCATGCAGAATACAATAGGCAAGCTGCTGGAGAAGGTAATTGCCAGGAAAATATCAAGCCAACTAGAGAGGCAAGGTGTTTTCCCACCTACCCTGGGTGGGTACCGTCCAAAAAGAGAAACCTGGACCAATGCAGCAGTCTTTGCCCAGGATGTCTATGAAGGTTTCCACTCAGGCACTGAAACCGTTGCTGCAGCGATTGATCTTGAGGACGCATACAACAGAGTACCACTGGATTTTTTAATGTTTCAGCTTCTCGAACTAAACGTAAGTCCATTCCTCCTTAGTTGGATCGCTGCAGCCCTCTTCCAACGGAAAGTAGTTTTTAGATGTGGCAGTTGGACTTCGGAACCAACAACAATATATCCTGGCCTACCACAGGGATCACCATTATCTCCGGTACTGTTCAACGCCTACACAGTGAGAATCACCAGTGAGCAGATCACTGGACCTGGCAGGACATTGTCATATGCCGATGATGTTTTAGTGTATCGTCAGGGTAAGGATAGAGAGGAGGTTGCTGTGGAACTACAAACCGAACTCAATCGCATAAGTACTTGGTGTGATGAAGCTGGGGCAATGGTCAACCCAACAAAGGCAACAGTGACTTGGTTCTCGTTGAATAATCATATTGTCAACACTCCAACACCAACTGTAATGCTGTGTTCAGAGACGGTGGAAAGAACGCAGGCAATGAATTACCTGGGGATACGGTTTGATCGAAGCCTTGCTTATAATGTGCACATAGACCAGGTGATAACAAAGGCCAAGCGGGGTTTGGCAGCGATGCGGGTGATGGCGGCAGCAAACTGTGAGCAGCGCCATCTATGTCTTCTGTACGAGGGGCTGGTCATGTCTGTTTTGGAGTATGCAATGGCAATCCTGACTCTCAGCCATAAGCAGATAGAAAGGATGGAAAGGATACAGAATGAAGCTATGCGCATTATTCTTGGATGTACAAGAGATACAGCATGCAGGGCGATGCGCTACCTTCTTGATTTTCCAACCATTGAAGAGAGAATACAAGGTTGCAGGGCACGCGCCTACCTCAGAATTAACGCAAACACACAACATCCACTGCATAGTGAAATTAGGAAGGTGAAGGGCAGCAGGTTAAAAAGAGGACGGTCGTGGATGGGTCAAGCCGAAGACATTCTTCAACAGGTGTGTTCACTTGAGGACTTAGAACCTGGCGAGGAGTGGGTGCAAGTGCCAACAGACTTCTGCACATCCTTTTCAGTTTGCATCCAACTAGATAGAAAATGCAGACAAGAAAATCCGGCTGCTGTTGAGGCTGAAGTACAAGCGTTGATTTTCGAGAATTCGCTAGACGGTGACGCGGTCATCTACACAGATGGGTCGGTCGTCCGACATGTGAGAAGCTCATGGGCCTTTACAGCTCGGGCCGGAGGGAGAATTGTGAAGGAGGACTCTGGTGCTTTCACTGAAACCACAAGTAGCCTGACCATGGAAGTCATGGCAGTAAGTAAAGCAATAACATGGCTCGAGACACAGACATTCACTAGGGCTTGTTTCCTTAGCGACTCAATGAACATGATCAAGAGGATAGAGGAGGAGTCGATCCGAAGAGAATGGATGCTGCCTCTGGAGCGGTCTCGGCTGGCAAAGATTAGTTTCATCTTCGTGCCAGGGCATGCGGGAGTACAAGGAAATGAGCGGGCTGACAAGCTCGCAGGTGAGGCTACTGTGGAGGGCGGACGCGCCATGGACCAGGCTGACATTCTGAATGCTCTACGAGAAGTAAGACTTTTGCGAGAACCAAGTGATGACTGTGAATCTACAACAATGGCCAGACTGCGAGAGCAACAAATTAAAAGAGGGGTGGCCAAACAAGAACACTACGCAGGAAGCCAAAGAAGATTGATAAACCAACACAGAACTGGCGTCGTTAGCCGCTACACGTTGCGGGATTTGCTGAGGAGGGGATCCGAGCACTTATGGACTGAATGGTTCGATGTGCAATGAGGATGATCTGTCGACTAACTAACTAACTAAACGGAATACTGCTTTTATGTCTACTCACACATATACAATATATGTGCCCTTTACACATCCTTAGCATCTGTGGCTTAGGCAATAGTGAAAAGTAGTTATAGCTTCACAATTCCCTGACAATCTGAGTTGAGAGTTCAAATAAAGCCACAGGCAATTTGGAAGCAAATGGTTTGCACTGATTTCCATGGTATGAGATGTCAGCCATTCAGACAGCAATGCTAAAATTAATTCATTCATTCAGTAGCATGTCCTTTGAAGAACATCACTTCCATAACAACCTTTCCGGAAACTTCTCAGTCATATACAAGATGTCCCGCATCTGATACACCCATCTGGAGATCATCTGCCACATCCTGCACCCATCTTCTCTTTAGCCTTCCTCTTCCTCTTTTCCCAGGCATATACCCCTCCATGACTGTTCTATCCAAACTATCATGACGTTTGAAGTGACCAAAATATTTCAATTTTCTTTGTATTATCGTCTTTAGTAGCCAACCTTCTTCAACATTCAGATCTTGTCGAATGGATGCATTTGTTCTTTTCTGTATCCAAGATATTCTTAGAACCCATCTATAACATTTATATTCAAAAGACTTTATGTGCCATTCAGCTTGTTTGGTAAGTGTCCAGGTCTCACAAGCGTATGTGCAATGGCAAAATACTGAACTAAAATTGTCAACTAAATCATAAACTGTAGCAAACTTCAGGTGCACAATCCAAGCAATGAAGAACAAGTCTACAAAGGGTTTGAGTTGCAATAGTTGAGGGTTTAAGTTCTATTGGGAGACAAGAAGGAGGAGGAAGAGGAAGAAAAAGGAAAAGGAGAAGCAAGAAGAAGGATTGTTTTAAACTAATTGCCTAGTGATCCAGCAACTTTAATTTTTTGGGAAAAATCCATGACCAGCGATATGTTGAAATTTCTCAATTCTGAGCTATACAAATGTTTAATTAAGGCATTTGATAAAGTAAAACATGATGAACTGATTAAAATGTTGGAAGATATCAACATTGATGGGAAAGATTTAAGAATAATGAAGAATATTTACTGGAACCAAGTAGCAGCAATTAAACTGGGAAATAAAGAGGGTAGCGACGAACAGATAAAGCTAGGGGTACAACAGGGGTGTGTCTTGTCACCGGATCTCTTCTCCCTGTATAGCGAAGTAATAATGATGGAGATCAAAGAGAAGCCAGGAATACTAATCAGAGGTTATCATTCATTCATTCAGTAGCATGTCCTTTGCAGAACCCCTCTCCCATAACAACCTTCCGGAAAACCTCTCGATCATAAGCAAGATGTCCTGCGTCTGATACACCCATCTGGAGATCATCCGCCACATCCTTCACCCATCTTCTCTTTGGCCTTCCTCTTCCTCTCTTCCCAGGTATATCCCTTATATACTCTTATATACCCATATATACCCTTCCATTATTGTTCTCTCCAAACTTTTGTGACGTTTCAAGCGACCAAAATATTTCAATTTTCTTTGTTTTATCGTCTTTAATAGCCAACCTTCTTCAATATTTATGCGCTGCTCAACTTGTTTAGTAAGTGTCCATGTCTCGCAGGCGTATGTTGCAATGGGAAAGATGCATGCTCTTAAAAATCTCATTTTTGTAGTTCTGTCTGTACCACTCTATAATTTATTCAGCTGTTTTAGTCTTTGAAGAGCAATGGATAGTCGCCGTTTAATTTCTTTCATTGTGTCACCGTTGTTGGTAATCAATGACCCAAGATATTCAAAATTTTCCACCACTTCCAATTTTCCACCATTAATGTATATTTCTTTCTCCATAGTAGTTTTAGAGGTTATAATATAAACAATTTACACCATGCAGATGACACAGTATTGGTGGCGGATAATGTAACAGACCAACAACAATTGTTGGACATTGTAGTAACAGAGAATATAAAGAAAGGACTCTGCTTAAATATAAGAAAACAGTAACAATGGTTATATCAAAGAAAATGGTGACACCAAATTGTGACATAGAAATAGAAGGGAAAACTCTTAACCAAGTGGATAATTTTAAATACCTTGGGGCATTTATAACATCAGATGGAAGATGTACAACAGAGACTAAGAGCAGAATAGGGCAGGCATAAGCCACTTTTCAGAAAATGAAGAGTATCTTATGCAATAAGTCACTATCACTGAATGTAAGAAAGAAGTGCTGAAATGCTACATAGAACCAGTTTTGCTGTATGGCAGTGAACCTTGGAGTGTAAATGAACAAATCAGGAAGAACTTAGAAGCTACAGAGATGTGGTTTCTGAGATGAATGTTGCAAATTCCTTGGACTGCCAGAGTAACTAACAATGATTGCCTGAAAGAGGCTAATGAAACTAGAACACTATATACAACAATAAGAAAGAGACAAGCAGCTTTTTTTGGTCGAGTGATGAGAAGAGAGAATTGGAGAACATCGTGACAACTGGAAAGGTCGAGGGGAAGAGAGGCAGAGGCAGACCAAGAGAAATTATGCTGGATGGATTGAGACGGTGGCATGGAAGAATATCATCAGCAGAGTAGATCCAGAACACTAAAGACCGAGATCTGTGGAGAGCCATGAACGCCTATGCCAGCTGGCAGGGACACTTGATGATGATGATGACAAATGTTTCCAACAATATTGCTACAATATGGAAAATTATGACTTCTATGGTCATATTTAGTGTCAGCACATTATTTTAGACTAATTTTCAAGTGATCTATAAACTTTAATTTTTTGGGGAAAACCCATGATCGGCAGCAATATGTTGAAATTTCTCAATTTTGAACTATCTCAATTTTTCCAACAAAACTGTCCCAGGAGAGCAGATTATTACTTCTATGGTCATATCTAGTGTCAGCACTATGAGGATCCAGTATGGTGATGCATGCCTGTCAGTCCAGTAAGTGTATGAGTAGAGTAGGAAGAAGTTTCAAAACGGCATGACTTCTGTGACAGACTGTTTATGACCGGGTCAGCCACACCGAGTAGTTACCCCAGAGTCAATTTTTCTACAGGAACCCAAGAACTTTGTCGGCGCTGGAGGACTTGCAATTGAACGCAATGGTGACTAAATAGAAAAATTATACATTTGTTCTTTGCATTTTCACAATATATTCACACACATAAAAACATTATGTGAAGCCTCCTCATAAACAAGGGCACCAACAAAACACATATGGTTTAAAAGACAAAAATGGGAATATGATAAATACCAATGAGGAAATGTGCAACACATGGAAAGAATATTTTATTGAATTACTAAATTGTGAAGCTCCAAGTAACATTTTCCCACATACAAATAGATAATATGGCCACATACAAATAGATAATATGACCATTAAAAGAACGGAAACATACAAATACCTGGGTACAATCTTCAACTGCTCCAACATCATAAGGGAAGAAATACAAACTAGAATCAACTCTGGAAATAAGATATACTATGCACTACAACATCTACTAAAATCAAAGGCGCTATCTCGTAACACCAAAATCACAATATACAAAACACTGATCAGAACAGTTGTGCTGTATGGCTCTGAAACCTGGAGTACAACGAAAGGAGACGAAGCTTTGTTACAAACCTTTGAGAACAAAATTTTAAGACGCATCTTTGGACCCATTAGGGATACACAAAGTGGAGAGTGGAAAAGAAGAAGTAACAAAGACATTTATGATTTGTTTAAGTCCCCGCTAATCACTGGTATCATGAAGGCTAATAGACTACAATGGCTGGGGCATATAGAAAGAATGGAAGATAATAGGGAAACAAAACTCGCTTACACTCAGGAAATAAATTACCATAGACCCCGAGGTAGACCAAGAAGGCGGTGGAGAGATAATATACATACAGACCTACAAGCACTTGGAATTAACGACTGGCAAGAGAAGGTCCACCAGAGAGACGAATGGAGACAGATTGTATTTGCAGCAAAGAACCTCAATGGCTCGGAACGCTGAAGAAGAAGAAGAAGAAGAAGCCTCCTCATATCATACCATTTTACTCCATCTATTCTGCACAGGCACGAGCTGATGAATGATTGTACTTTATTAGTAACTGATTTTGTCATCTCTATGTTTATAAACCATATAAATAGCTAATTGCATATTCTTTACAGGACGTAGCAATCAACCCCAGCATTTTCTGACTGCTTGTTATCTACTAGGCAAGTTTAATTCTGCAGTTTGCCATTACTTTCTGAACAACCGACACTTAATACCATCAAAATCAACGCAAAGCATAATCCATATAGTTAGTGCTCACTCACTTTGAACTCGAGCATGGTATTACTATTTTTAGGGCACTGGACAGATTTTTGTGTGTGAATTAGCTTTCTCTATTACTACTGCCCCTCATCATCAAGCGAACCCACTACGATTTCAGAGATACTTGTAAGTTACGTCCAACATGTCAAGGATGAGAAGTCAACATTTTAGTCCAACTGACCGGTGTAGGAGTTGAACCTGCTACCTCAGCATCAGCACACTGAGCTCTTATCCATTAAGCCTTGCTGACCTCCACAGCAGTACTCATTTAATGCTAGAGAGAAATATTCTAAGTCTGGTACTATTCCATCACTTATGAACTGAAGAGGCTCAGTGGCATGAACAACAAAAGAACCAAGAAGAAATGGAAAGACAAACAACATGCAACACTTACCCATCAGCTGGTATATCCCGCAGTTGTAGGCCCATCTTAGCCAGCTGCACCTTGAAAGAAGGAAAGTTTTCATCATCTGCCAAATAGGACGTTGCTGTCCTCTCTTTCCTGTAAGCCTCTCTCATAACCCGCTCCTGTCGTTTTTGCGGTGTGCAGTTATCTCCACTGTCACTTGTAGCTTTTATACTCCTGGTCATTTTGCTGCTGTGTCGATAGATGCTTCCACCGCCGGTGTTGTTGCGCCCAGGCATATTACTCCATGAAAAGGCGAGCTTACAGTCGATAGGCAGGACTAATTGGGAGCTAATTTCTGATAGGCAGGGACTCTTAAAGTAACAAATTCTTGTACCAGTAACAAGTTCTTAAACCACTAAGAAGTTACTGTATTGCCAGCTAGTTATTGTACTGCTAAGAAATTCTTGTACCACTAACAAGTTATTGTAATGCTGAGAAGTTACTGTCCCACTAATGAGTTTGTGTACCACTCATAATTTCTTGTACCATTATCAAGTTATTGTACAACTAACAAATTATTATACCACTAACAAGTTATTGTACCACTAACAAGTTATTGTACCACTAAAAAGTTATTGTACCACTAACAAGTTATTGTACCGCTAACATGTTACTTTACCAGTGACAAGTTATTGTACCATAGACTAGTTACTGTACCACTGACAAGTTATTTTATTACTAGCAAATTCCTGTAACAACTGCAATGTTTGAATAAAGGATCCTCCACTAACAATCACAGTTGTAAAGTTGCAGTGTCTCAAATATCTCAGTGTGGTTTTTATGTTTAGGCTACATCAACTTTTGACATGAGGTAGAAACACATTGACATATTCCAAAATATGTTTTCATGTACGCAGACTAAGACATCGTAAACCTTGTGGGTGCTCTTTCAGTGCTTTAATGTTAAGACCAGTTCTGAAACAAGAAAACACCGCTTAAAAAACAAATATGTAGGTTTATTATCAGGTATTACTAATAAACTACAAAGAATGAATTGGTGCTTGCAAAGAACAGGACGACTAATATGGTAGCTGTATGTGTATGTTCTATAGACTATAAGAAAGCTTTTGATAGAGTACAACGTGAACGATTAGTTACATGCCTTCAAGATATAGAAGTAGATGGAAAGGACATCAGACTTATTAGTAACTTGTACTGGAAACAAGTGGCGTCAATTAGATACAGAAATTATTTGTCGCTTATAGAGATAAAAAGGGGAGTATGACAGGGATGTGTGTCCCCAAACCTCTTAAACCTAAACACAGATGAATGTTTAAACAAGTTGAACTGCCTGGACTTAATATCATTGAAAGAATCAACAACAATCTTAGGTATGTTGACGACACAGTGTTACTAGTAGAAATCGAGCAAGAGTTACAAAAACTAGTGCAACAAGTAAACAGGCATAGTACAGAATGTGGCTTAGATATTAACATCCAAAAAAACTATAACTATGAGAATTAGCAAGCAACATCATGAAATCAGTATTCAGTATTAACATTTAGAGAGATTATGCATTACAAATGAGAATTGTCAAATTGTATGTAAATTCAACACTACTACATGGTGCGGAAGCCTGAACACTGAACAAGCAACTAGAAAGTTGAATAGAGGCCCTGGAGATGTGGATATACAGAAGAATATGTCCTATTTCATGGAAACTGAAACAATCAAATACAGAAGTTCTAGAAAACTGGGAATGAAAAGAGAGTTGATGAAAGATATAAAAAAAAGGCAAGTGAAATATTTTGGCCATGTTAAAATTAAAAGACACAACACTTTTATAAAAACTGCACTGAAGGGTAAGGTTGAGGGCAAGCGAGCAAGAGGTAGACAACGATACAAGTGGGAAGATAACATCAAGAGATGGACTGAACAATCAGAACATCAATTCAATCTGACAGAAGAGAATGGACAGCCAACTTTCATTGTGGAGACGGCACCTGATTGATTGGTGGTATAAGTATAACATAGGTTGGGTTGATCACAATGCCCCGTAAAGCACATGTAATGTTTCTTAAATCAACAATAAACTTACCAGATTGCAACAGCTGATGACAACTCACAACTTAGAAGAAGAGTCTGAACTCTTCTCTTCTACCCGATGACAACCAACAGTGTCAACAGCTGATGACACTCACTAACAACAACCAAATTACAAGTAACTGAATGACACAAACCAGACGACAACAGCTCATGAGAGCAACCAGATATCTAACTGATGACACTAACAGCAGTCAGATTAAAACAAATAATGACAGAAACATCTACCAACTGACCACAGCCGATGACAACTAGAACTATGCGAGTCCCGTCCCGTCCCGGCCGCAGATCTTAGATCATGATGCCTGGCCCTGGCTCTTAGGGGAGGATAACTCTGCCGTCCTGCCTGCTGACTGACCTGACCTGGAACTGAAACCTTTGTAAACAAACATGGCCGCCCACATCCTGAAAATGTCTGGAGACGGTACTACTACGGATGAAAGTCCAGCCAAGGTTCTAGAAACTGGTGTGTTTCAGGGTTATTTATTGAGATATTGTTCATAGCTTTCACGTAGGAGTGTTCATTAATATTTAGAATCTACTCGAATCATCGGAAATTGGTGTTCCGTACAGTACAACATATCCGTATCCTATCCTGATTGTCAGGTTAAGCTTATTGTTTCGGAACCCGGACATATTTTATTGATTCTGTGTTAAATAAAAACAGTATTACTTGCTACAATGTGATGTTTGCTGTTAGATTATTTGATGTTTAACCCGTTGTTTAAAAACACACACACACACACACACATCATATAATATATATATATATATAATTATATATTCAAATTGGGTATTTACTAATGAGACCACTACAGATAGATAGGCCTTGAAAAACCAAATGTAATGGTACCTAAATGATGCCTGTATGTCAATTCGAAGCAGAGATATTTGAATGTTACATTTGACAGACATTTGAATGTCGGTATCTCCGTCAAATATTGTGTCATGATTCCCGTAATTTCTAACTTCTGTGTGTTTATTATCTCCACATGCGAGATTGTCTTAAATGGGTCATAGACGGGTATGAAAACTGACTTCAAAAATATGTTCTTTCATGTTAAATGATAAAAAAAAAAATTATTAAAAGCAGAAGATAAATTATTAATCTTTAAATCTTTAAACTTGTATTCCTCCCCCGATGTGTCTCCACCTTGCCACGGTGGGGGAGCTTGAGTATCCAACTGACCCCAAGCGCTGTGACAATGGATATAAACTACATATTGGACAGCTCTTGAGATAGGGACCAGACTAAGAGAGACACAACCTGCTGCTCTGCAGGTAGACTGAGGATAGCAGTCAGAATTTAAACTCAGGCACATGAAGCCACAAACTTTGTCCAGACACTTACACAAAGGCCTTCATCTGAGAGATGTATCTGAACGCCTCTAAGCTACTACCCTTGGATGAGAGAGCCGGGCCGATACTAACCTACCGAAAAACGGAGGTGAGATACTGAGTACACTACATGCCCAGTTCAGATACCTGTCCGAAGGCTCTAAGCTGGGGGATATGAGGATCCCCGGATGAGAGGGCCTGCCCGTTTCTCACTCACTGCTGTACGGAGGTAAGGTGCTGAGCTGGCAGCACATGTAGCCTACCTCGTGAGCGAGTACAAAAAGGTTGAAGAAGTGCCTCAGTCGAATGAAATGGCTACGAAAACTGTCTGTATCTAACTCATAGAGAGTGTAGACAAAGGTGGAAAAACAAGGTGGAAAAATGTCTCAATAACACCTCTAAGCTACTACAATAAGGTTGAAGAAGTGCCCCAGTCGAATGAAATGGCTACTGAAAACTGTCTGTATCTAACTCATAGAGAGTGTAGACAAAGGTGGAAAAATGTCTCAATAACACGAAATGGAACGCACGGCTAGCGAATTCATTGCGTAGTCCGAAGCGAAAGCTTACCTAGTGGATGTCGGCTGCAGACTGACCGTTCCTGGTGTGTGATTGAGCGACCAGTGGCAAGCGAGATGCCCAACACATGGAAGTGAGGAACTAAAGCAGCCATGAGCAGGATGAGGCAACTCCTCGGGGAGCCCAGTCTCAGAGCAATATGTGCCGGCTCTGCAATTATGGAAGCCTCCTTGGATAGCGAGGGAATGCACATGGTCTGCCCCTGCCTTCCCTTGAGGGTCGACCGTGATGTCTCTTATCGCTCTATCTTGACCAGCTGAGATGTGGGCGACATCACAACAATAAGTCTAACGTGCCTCGAAACCCGAGGAAGGCTAACCTCATTAAAAAATGCCTGCCGAAGCCGGAAGTGCCATCCTACGGGTGGCAAAATAAAAATTGGCACTATGCATTTACGTCCGAGTGAAATGTCTCGTCCGTATGTCTCTCGTGCTAGGAACAGCTCTGACTACCTAGTTTCCGAATGCCGCTCTTGCTCGGAACAGCTCTGACTAGGTAGTTTTCCGAATGTCTGTCGTGCCTGGAACAGCTCTGACTGGGCGCAACGACAAGAACATATCCGTGTAGAAAACTTGCTGAGTGGATACCGTCTGCAGACCTGTCTGGTTTGTGCGGGAATAGCCCGAGGGTTAACAAAATGCCCAATATATTGAAGTGAGGAATTAAAGCAGCCATGAGCAGGCACGTGACGATTCCCTCGGTGAGCCCAGCACCAGAGCATTATGTGTCAGCTCTGCAATTATGGAAGCCACCCAGGATGGCGGAAAATGCTAAGGACTGTCCCTGCCTTCCTTTGAGGGATATGACCGTGAAGTCTTCGACTGTTCCAACTCGACCAACTGTGAGGTGGACGGTACCACAAAAGTGAGAGTCTCCCAGGAATGCAAACCTGGTCAAAAATGCACACTAAAAGCCGAATGTGTTGACCTAAGGGTTTCGATCCAAGGGTGCCTAACCAGACACACCGCAATCGCATCTGAAAAAAACACTCCGGATGAACGCAAAGAAGAAGAAGAACTTGTATTCTCTTTAACTTTAGTAGCTGAAATTGCATGTTTTGAGCCTAATCCGATCGATATTCGCATTGGCCACCATCTTGAATTTCCATTCACAAAGATGAAACATGTCAGCAGAAATATTTTTTTTCTACCACCAGTCATTGACGATCATCAATGTAAACACGGGTGCAGAATTCGAATATACATCTAAAATTATCTGAGGACTTACGAGAACAGCATAGAAAATAAAATTACATACTGTATGCCAACTTATTTTAATTATATAAATAACAAAGGTAATTTTATCCAATCGCTGTTCACGGAATATTAGACTAGCCTTTTCTGCAGAACCTATGATGGTGTCTGTTATTGTCACGTGATATTTGAATGAATGAATGACGTAGGAAGCATGAATGGTCTTTACAGCAGCCATTTTTGGGGACACAGTGGATAATTCCAGGGTGGTGTGGTATATCATTTCGGTTTGTCTGCCAACTGTTGCTGCTAGGCTCAAGGTGATGCAGGTGAAGGCATACCTCAGAGTAGCTGCAGACACAGATCACCCGTTGTATGAGGCGCTGGACGCAGTTAAGGGTCAGCGACTGATAAGACGGAAATCATGGATGACTCAGGCGGAAGATACAATCAGACACGTGTGCATCTTGGAGAACATTAGGCGAGGAGAGGAGTGGGTCAGAGTGCCAGCGGAGCAGTCAGACTTGTGCAGAGTTAAAATCATATTGAGCAGGGAGTGGCCAGCAGGGGCCACGGCAGTGGAAATCCAGCAACTAATTCAAGATAATGCTCGCTCGGGTGATGTGATTATCTACACAGATGGGTCGGTGTTGAGAGGTAGGAGAAGTGCCTGGGGGTTCTTAGCAAAAGCTAATGGTCAATGTTTGGTGCAGGAGAACCTGGCATATGATACTACAACATCTAGCTTAAGAATGGAGGTGGAGGCGGTCAGTGCACTTTGCGCTGGATGGAGAATACGATACACACACACAGGCAGAGTGACTTGCTTCACTTTGGAGGTCACAGGTGGCAAGCATCACCTGGATCTTTTCTCCGGGGCATGCCGGTGTGCTGGGGAATGAACAGGCGGACAGATTGGCTGGCTCTGCAAAACTTGGTGGAGTATTGATGCATGACAGGGCAGATGTGGGAGCACGTGTACACCTCGGAGGAGCAAATGGATTACCATGGTCTGGCAAGAATGAGACAGCGCAGTTCAGATACCTGTCCGAAGGAGTGGTGAGGGGATCTGGCCTATGCTCGATGCTCAGAGGAAAGGCGAGACGAACATATAATCAGATTGCTACTGGTACTATTGGTGTTGGAACTCTCTGCTGGCTGCTGAGGATGGGGACGAAGCATTTATGGGAATGCCCCGATTGCTGTGATGTCGGTTCCTAAATCAATAAATAAATCAATAATCATTTCCGGTTTCATTTCGGGCGCGGCACGGTTGAACCCACTTTTATATATATATATATTTATATATAGTCACTTAGTAGGTTTGGTAATGTTTTGTTTTGATTTTCATTTCACTTACGAGACCACTACATCTGCCCGATAGGTGTTGAAAAAATACAAATCCTGCGGTACATCAGTGAAATCTGTGTATCAGTTCTAAGCGGAAATATTTATATTTTATGTCAGCAATTATGCTAATTATGCCCGCCGAAGCCGGAAGTGCCGTCCTACGGGTGGCAAAATAAAAATTTGCACTACGCATTTAAGTCTGAGTGAAATGTCTCAGTCCGTATGTCTCTCGTGCTAGGAACAGCTCTGACTAGGTAGTTTTCCGAATGTCCGTTGTGCCTGGAACAGCTCTGACGGGCGCAACGACAAGCACATGTCCGTGTCAAAAACTTGCTGAGTGGATACCTTCTGGGGAAAGCAATGGCAAACTACCTTCTGCAAGACTTGCCAAGAAACTATAACAACCATGAAAGAAAACATAATAAGAAAGAGATCTGGTGGCGAGACCCCCCAGGCCAGGCAGATCAGATAACACTGGGGAAGAGTGTGACACAGGGACCAGTACTAGTAATCGTGATGACGGAGTTAATCCTGACTGTGTTACCAAGGAAATCCCCTGTGTCAGACTAAGAAACAGTGAGAATAGCAATGTGGAATATGAGAAGTTTGTATGAGGGAAGGCTTAAAGTAGTGTGTGATGAGATTGAGAGGTTAAACATTCAAATTTTAGGAATTAGTGAACATCGCTGGAGCGGCAAGGGACATTTTACAACTGAAAATGGAAGTATTTTAATTTATTCTGGTAGAGATGTCGGAGGCCAGAGTGGAGTGGCATTTTGTTTAGATAAAAAAACTGCAAAAGCTTTAATGGGATATAATCCAGTTAATGATAGAATCCTCACTATTAGACTTAAAGGCCGTCCAAAAATCACAACTCTCATACAGATATATGCACCTACTTCAACAACAGAGGAGGTACAGTGTACCACTGACCCAGCCTGACATGTGTACTCTTGACCTAGCCTGGCATGTGTACCATTGACCCAGCCTGACATGTGTACCACTGACCCAGCCTGACATGTTGAACCAGCCTGACATGTGTACAACTGACCCAGCCTGACATGTGTAACATGCCTGAAATATGTACCACTGACCCAGCCTGACATGTGTAACATGCCTGAAATATGTACCACTGACCCAGCCTGACATGTGTAACATGCCTGAAATATGTACCATTGACCCAGCCTGACATGTGTACCACTGACCCAGCCTGACATGTGTACCACTGACCCAGCCTGACATGTGTACCACTGACCCAGCCTGACATGTGTACCACTGACCCAGCCTGACATGTGCAACACTGACCCAGCCTGACATGTGTACCACTGACCTAGCCTGACATGTGTACTCTTGATCCAGCCTGACATGTGTACCATTGACCCAGCCTGACATGTGTACCATTGACCCAGCCTGACATGTGTACCACTGACCCAGCCTGACATGTTGAACCAGCCTGATATGTTGACCCAGCCTGACATGTGTACCACTGACCCAGCCTGACATATGTACCACTGACCCAGCCTGACATATGTACCACTGACCCAGCCTGACATGTGTAACATGCCTGAAATATGTACCACTGACCCAGCCTGACATGTGTAACATGCCTGAAATATGTACCACTGACCCAGCCTGACATGTGTAACATGCCTGAAATATGTACCACTGACCCAGCCTGACATGTGTAACATGCCTGAAATATGTACCATTGACCCAGCCTGACATGTGTACCACTGACCAGCCTGACATGTGTACCACTGACCCAGCCTGACATGTGTACCACTGACCCAGACTGACCTGTGTACCACTGACCCAGCCTGACATGTGCAACACTGACCCATCCTGACATGTGTACCACTGACCCAGCCTGATATGTGTACTCTTGATCCAGCCTGACATGTGTACCATTGACCCAGCCTGACATGTGTACCATTGACCCAGCCTGACATGTGTACCATTGACCCAGCCTGACATGTGTACCACTGACCCAGCCTGACATGTTGAACCAGCCTGATATGTTGACCCAGCCTGACATGTGTACCACTGACCCAGCCTGACATGTGTACCATTGACCCAGCCTGACATGTGTACCACTGACCCAGCCTGACATGTGTACCACTGACCCAGCCTGACATATGTACCACTGACCCAGCCTGATGTGTACTAACCCAGCCTGACATGTGTACCACTGACCCAGCCTGACATGTGTACCACTGACCCAGCCTGACATGTGTACCACTGGCCCAGCCTGACATGTTGACCCAGCCTGATATGTTGACCCAGCCTGACATGTTGACCCAGCCTGACATGTGTAACATGCCTGAAATATGTACCACTGACCCAGCCTGACATGTTGACCCAGCCTGACATGTGCAACACTGACCCAGCCTGACATGTGTAACATGCCTGAAATATGTACCACTGACCCAGCCTGACATGTGTAACATGCCTGAAATATGTACCACTGACCCAGCCTGACATGTGTAACATGCCTGAAATATGTACCACTGACCCAGCCTGACATGTGTAACATGCTTGAAATATGTACCATTGACCCAGCCTGACATGTGTACCACTGACCCAGCCTGACATGTGTACCACTGACCCAGCCTGACATGTGCATCACTGACCCAGCCTGACATGTGTACCACTGACCCAGCCTGACATGTGTACTCTTGACCCAGCCTGACATGTGTACCATTGACCCAGCCTGACATGTGTACCATTGACCCAGCCTGACATGTGTACCACTGACCCAGCCTGACATGTTGACCCAGCCTGACATGTGTACCACTGACCCAGCCTGACATGTGTACCATTGACCCAGCCTGACATGTGTACCACTGACCCAGCCTGACATGTGTACCACTGACCCAGCCTGACATGTGTACCACTGACCCAGCCTGATGTGTACCACTGACCCAGCCTGACATGTGTACCACTGACCCAGCCTGACATGTGTACCACTGACCCAGCCTGACATGTGTACCACTGACCCAGCCTGACATGTGTACCACTGACCCAGCCTGACATGTTGACCCAGCCTGACATGTGTACCACTGACCCAGACTGACATGTGTACCATTGGCCCAGCCTGACATGTGTACCACTGACCCAGCCTGACATGTGTGCCACTAACCCAGCCTGGCATTTTGACCCAGCCTGACATGTGTACCACTGACCCAGGACTGACATGTGTACCACTGACCCAGCCTGACATGTGCCCACTTGACAACAGCCTGACATGTTGTAACATGACCCAGCCTGACATGTGTCCCAATGACCCCGGCCTGACATGTTTCACCACTGACTTCCCTGAACTATGTACTCCACCCTGACCCAGCCCGGACATGTGTGCACCAGCTGACCAGCCTGACATGTGCACCACTGACCCAGCCTGACGTGTGTCACCAGCTTGACCCACGTCTGACAGTGTGCACCACTGACCCAGCCTGACAGTGGTGCACCACTGACCCAAGCCTGACGTGTGAACCACTGACCCAGCCTTGACGATGTGCACCACTGACCCAGCCCTGACATGTGGCCACCACTGACACAGCCTGATGTGTGCACCACTGACCCAGCCTGATGTGTGCACCACTGACCCCAGGGCCTGGAATGGTGTGCATCACTGACCCCAGCCTGACATGTGCTACCACTGACTAGCCTTACATGTGTTAACATTGACCCAGCCTGACATGTGTACCACTGACCTAGCTTGACATGTATACCATTGACCCAGCCTGACATGTGTACCACTGACCCATCCTGACATGTGTCCCACTGACCCATCCTGACATGTGTCCCACTGACCCAGCCTGACATGTGTCCGTCTGACATGTGTGCCACTGACCCAGCCTGACATGTGTACCACTGACCCAGCCTGACATGTGTACCACTGACCCAGCCTGACATGTTGAACCAGCCTGACATGTTGACCCAGCCTGACATGTGTACCACTGACCCAGCCTGACATGTTGACCCAGCCTGACATGTGTACCACTGACCCAGCCTGACATGTTTAACATGCCTGAAATATGTACCACTGACCCAGCCTGACATGTGTACCACTGACCCATCCTGACATGTGTCCCACTGACCCAGCCTGACATGTGTCCGTCTGACATGTGTGCCACTGACCCAGCCTGACATGTGTACCACTGACCCAGCCTGACATGTGTACCACTGACCCAGCCTGACATGTTGAACCAGCCTGACATGTTGAACCAGCCTGACATGTTGACCCAGCCTGACATGTGTACCACTGACCCAGCCTGACATGTTGACCCAGCCTGACATGTGTACCACTGACCCAGCCTGACATGTTTAACATGCCTGAAATATGTACCACTGACCCAGCCTGACATGTGCACCACTGACCCCGCCTGACATGTGCACCACTGACTCAGCCTGACATGTGCACCACTGACCCAGCCGGATGTGTGCACCACTGACCCAGCCTGACGTGTGCACCACTGACCCAGCCTGACGTGTGCACCACTGACCCAGCCTGACATGTGCACCACTGACCCAGCCTGACATGTGCACCACTGACCCAGCCTGACATGTGCACCACTGACCCAGCCTGACATGTGCACCACTGACCCAACCTGACATGTGCACCACTGACCCAGCCTGACATGTGCACCACTGACCCAGCCTGATGTGTGCTCCACTGACCCAGCCTGATGTGTGCACCACTGACCCAGCCTGATGTGTGCATCACTGACCCAGCCTGACGTGTGCACCACTGGATCAGAAAAGTAACGGCTGCAGCAGAATTTTTATTGTTCCTTCGCTCACTTTAAACTCAAGTGTAGAATATACACATGATACTAGTTGCCACTATTGAGAAGTGCACTGAACTAATCTTTGCATGTGGATTAGCTTTCCCTATTATCAGTGTGTCCCTCGCCATCAGGTGAACCCACTCTGAGGTACTTGTAATTTACGTCCCCAAAGCCAAGGATGGGAAGTCAACATGTTACTCCAACTGTCCTGTGTAGGGTTGAACCTGCTACTTCAGCATCAGCACACTGGAAGTTTTAGAGCGAAGTGCTCTTATCCATGTGGCTATGCTAATCTCCTTTCCTGTAATTGAGGTGATTGTGTCACTGAAATATTTCAAGGCTGCGTTCTTGTTTCAGAGCATATAGTGCCAATACACAAAGAGCTGACAGAGGCTGGCCAGTTTTCTTATGCTGCCCTATGCGCCACTTTGCTTTACTCTCTGTTTGATTCCCACGACAAGTGAGTATGTCTAACTGTTAGTACTTCACTGTACTGGCACCTAGCGATCTTGACAGACAATAGTTATTGTGCTTTAAAAAGAAGGCATAACTTCTCCATAGCACATAAAGCCTGAGCTGAACTGTAGAGACCGTGTGTTGCCCATGCAGCATGATTCCCACTCTTAGCCTGCTTGGTTTACTTCAGAGGAAAGGTAACACCAAAATGTCTGTAACAAGACAAGCTGCTAAAGTTGTCGGATTAGCAAAACAATGCTCTAACTGTCCACCTGTTGGAGCTTCAATACTAGACCTGTTGCCGACCAAGGCTTAGGGCCTGGTCTGCCCTGCCATGAGATTTAGTCTTTAGGTTGCTTTCCTGCCACCAGGGCTTGTAACCTCCCAATTGTACTCCTCTGCCTTCCAATTATACTCCTCTGCCCAAAGCCATTTGCGAAATGTGAGCTTCACTCGACATTCGGGCAAACAGAAAGCAGGTAGTACTGTCTACTATTTTACAGTAGCTCAGTCATATCTGACTAAGCCCTGACTTACGCTTCACTACTCAGTGTATTGTTATTGACAAGTATATTGCTTAAGTGCCTTCTTCCCTTCACTAGCCTACGGAACACACTTGGGCAAGGTGAAGTAGCTGTTCATCCCTAGCCAGGGCAGCATGAAACTGTGGGAGTTGGTGATGGATTAACCTTCAGAGCAGCAGACAGATAGCTGTTGATAGGGGTCTCAAGTTTGCAGCATTAGACAGATAGCTGTTGATAAGGGTCTTAGGTTTGCAGCAGTAGACAGAGGATCTCTTTATAAAGACATTGGCTACCATCACCAACAGTATGGTCACTGCCAAGAAGGAAAGTAATGGCAAACTACCTTCTTTACAGATGCCTTGAACATCATGATTTGTCAAAAACCACAGAACTTATCCAAAACTAGGGTTGCCAGATACGTGGGCACCAAAAGAAGGACATAATAAGACAAAAAGGAGGACAAAGGAGAGCATAAAAGGAGGACAAAGGAAGAGCATAATAAGACACAAAGGAGGACATATTGAATGTTTCATTTAAATCGTTCCAGATTAAACCCACAATCAGTAACATTTTATTACAATAGCTGCAAATAAATTTTTTATCATAGCAGGTGGTTGGTTTACAGAAAGAAAATATTCTTTCAAAGCAGTAAACAGCCTCAGCAGCCTCTCAACAGCTGGAAACAAACTGAGCCATCTAGTTTTAGAGTGATAGAGTAGTTGCTGATATTTAATGTTGATATAGTCACAAAAATCCTTTAAAGTTTCTGTTATAACAGTGTATATAGTGTTGGATGCAGTTGTGCAGAACATCTAACGCCTACTAATGGCTTGCTCAAGGCTTCCTTCAAATGCGAGAACACATTTCTACCTTTTCTTCTGTTAATGCCTCCAAAATTCACATTGCTTTGTCACCAGCAAAAGTAACACATTTGGAGTACAAATCATGGTTTTGGAGTGTTCTCAAAATATACTATGATATAGTTTCTGAGGTTTCATTTGGTGTGTTGTCTAACTCAGAGAATCTTAGTTTGGATTCCACCTGCTTTCCAGTCAAAGTACTGAACAATGATCAGAAATATTTTCCGCGAACCGTGATTGCTAGCATCTGTCGAAAGACCTGAAACGTGAAATACCGCTTAAAGACTTATCCAATTCATCAACAGTGTGGGGAATAATCACCTAGTTTATTATTGCTTCAGTCTTTGTTTTTGCACAAGCAATATTTTTAGTAATTTCTGAATCTTCAAATAATGTGTGCATCAAACCAGCTGTGCAGGTCATCGAGTTGTAAGACTGATGATGACGAAACTGTATGAAAGTGCCAAAGTTGCTTCAGTCGCATACGCTTTCAGCAACACATTTGAGTACTTAGGCTGAAAAAAAAGACGTCAATATGCTAGATGACACGGACACTTTGATTAGGTTTCTATGTTTCTCACTGTCAACATGGCGCTCCAAGTCAGTAGTTCCTTTGTTGGCAACAGACAAGTAACTATCGCAAATCGTACACTTTGCCTCATTCTTGTTGCGTCCTTCAACGAAGCATGGACAATTATTTTCCATAGTGTTCGAGAATTTGCATTTTCTCTTTGTAGAAGCCATTTTCATAAACATAGACGGCAAAAATTACAAATTTAAAACAAAGCAATTTTAAGTGGCGTCTCTGCTACCGGAACCGGAAATAACATTAACATTTTGACCATAGAGACTACAGCATTGTCAGTGTTGCCGAATAGAGCAACAGTTAGATTCAAATTATACGAATAATTTGTGTTTCACATATATAAATAGGAAAATTAAATAAATATTATTAAGCAATGGGTTTTAATAAAGAATGTAAACACACGGTAGAGTGTAGATACATTGTAAATTGTAACAACAAAACATAAAAAAATGATAACATAAAATATTTAAAAAGCCGGACATTTTAAAGGTTTTTAGCTTTGCCTGCCAGACGGAGGACATTAGGCTACAAATTGCCGAACGTTTGGCAACCCTATCCAAAACTCAGTGTAAGATGGCAAGCCATGACTGTCCGCATTTATTGGTGCGGCACATGATGAATGAATATTACTTCAGACCAAAAATGAAGGTGCTGTGTCAGTGATACGAGGTTTTTCCATGGATCATCATCATGTAGATGATGAGCAGCAATTGAAATTAGAAATATATATTTATTTCATGTAGGATTCTTAGAATCTGAGAATGCAGAAGTCAGATGTGTTGGCCGAAATGTACAAATATTGCAGCTCTGCTGTAAACTGTTACAGTAGAACTTCCAAAACAAACAAACAAACAAATATTGGATGAATGACAAACAAGAAGAACCAGAGAATAAGAGTAGGAAATCACTAGAATTGTGGCTATATTTGTATTGTTTCATTTTGACTGTACAGGTTAGCATGGTCCTTACATATTTCTGACTTTATTTTATTGTAGGAAATTTAAAGATGCAACTCTGTCTGCCATCTTGGGATCACTAGAGCAATCTGTTCAGGTATCTAGAAAATGCTGTTTGTGCACAACACAGAGAGTGTGCATGAAAGTGTGTAAAGTGTGTATTGGAGGCAGATGTGGTTTTTGAGATGAATGTTGAAAATATTTAGATATCACAGTAACTTATTCTGGGTGACAGGAAAAGGCTAATGAAAGTAGAAACATCATACACAGCTATAAGAAAAGGCAAACAAAGCTTTATTTTCACAGGGTCACAAATTTAGGCGTGCAGGCTTGTCTTAATTCAGCCCTTCCAACCATTCATGTTTCGTAATCAATTATCTATTGTGCATGTTACATTCACATAGGAAAAAAACATTGTTAAATGAATGCTGTAAACAATGATAGTTTGATTTTACTCATATATATATATTACGGACGCAGTTCGTAATCCCGTATACCCGCGTTCGAAACACAAACCGCCTTGCGTTGGTTATTTAATGAAATAGTATGGGTGCCGGTCGTTCAGAAAGCAATGGCAAACTACTAAACATAATCTTGTCAACAGATTACAACAGCAAAACATGCCTGTAAACGTCCTGTAAAGGATATGCAACTAACTTATTAACTGTGTTCGTTATCTCTCGTTTTTTCACAGGAATCACACATATGTACCTGTTTTAATTTTGTATTGCTATATCCTGACTGCTGAACACATTATATGATACTGGAGATATACCTCCTGAATTATGTAACTCTATATTTATTGCAATCCCAAAGAAATCAGGAACCTTGGAATGTGATCAACATAGAACAATTAGTATAATGAGTCACATCACAAAGATTTTGCTAAGAATTATCATGCAAAGAATGAGGAAGAAGATACAAACTGAAATAGGGGAAGAACAATGCGGGTTTGTAGAAGGAAAGGGTACAGTAAATGCTGTGTATATGCTGCGAACAGTTATTGAACGTGCTATAGAAGTAAACAAGGATATACATCTTTGCTTTATTGACTATACAAAGGCTTTTGATAGCGTAGACATGTCAGCATGGTGGATGTGCTTGCAGATCTACAAATTGATGGGAAAGACATTAGACTTATAAAAAACATATATTGGAAACAACAAGCTGCAGTAAGGATTGATAATGAAGTGGGACAGTATCAGCCAATTAAGAGAGGTGTTAGGCAGGGATGTGTGATGTCTCCAGATCTTTTTTCCCTGTACAGTGAAAATATTTTCAGAAATGTAGAGGATATAAATGGAATCAGCATTGGAGGACGAAACATCAATAACATTAGATATGCAGATGATACAGTATTAATTGCAGACAATGAGCAGGGCCTGCAACAATTAGTAGATGCGGTTGTTGTACACAGTGAGCAACTGGGGTTAGAATTAAATTGTAAAAAGACTCAGGTTATGGTCGTCAGTAGGAAGGAAGAAGTGCCACAATGTAATATACAAGTAAATGGAAATATTCTTTAACAAGTGAATCGGTACAATTATCTTGGAACAGTTATAACATCTGATGGGAGATGCCTTGAAGAGATTAGAACAAGAATCGCCATGGCGAAAGTAGCCTTTAGCAAGATGAAAAACATTCTGACCAATAAGAAGATGTCAATTGAAACGAGAAAAAGAATGTTGAGGGGATACATAGAGCCTGTTCTTTTGTATGGATGTGAAACTTGGACAATGAGCAGTCAAGCTGAAAAGCATCTGATGGCTGCAGAAATGTGGTTTCTGAGGAAAATGCAAAGAATACCATGGACAGACAGAAAAAACCAATGACCAAGTACTACAGGAGACAAATGAACATCATAAACTGATTAGAGAAATTAGACGTAGACAGTCAAAATTTTTTGGACATGTTATGAGAAGAAATGGATTGGAGAACTTAGTGACAACTGGCAAGATCGAGGGGAACAGACCAAGAGGAAGACCGAGAGGAAAATACCTGGATGGCTTGGCCACATGGCATGGACGAGACAGGAACACTGAGCTGATCCATGACACTGGTGATCGAGTGAAATGCAAGTCATGACCGCCCACGCTTTCCGGCATGGCACATGATTGATTGATTGATATCCTGCTGCAGTCGTTACTCCTCTTATCTACGTTGGTGATTCTTTTATACCATTTTAGTCACACTATTCTGTACTGGCACCCATTAATGAATGTGTGTAGTTTATTAGTCATTATTTTAGATCTTCTCTAGTAGGTCAGCATGGCTGAGTGGATAATGCATATTCTTAAACATCTGATGTGCGGATACTGAAATAAGGGGTTCAACCCCAACACCGGACAGTTGGACTAAAATGTTGACCTATCGTTCTTGAGGTGGGGATGTAAACTACAAGTACCTCTGAAGTCGAAGTGAGTTCGCCTGATGGCGAAGAACACTGTTAATAGGAAAAGCTAATCCACACGCAGTATTCAGTCCAGCACTACTGTAAGTAGTGTGTATGGACAGTGTGAGTTCAAAGCGAGTTAGCACAAAAGAAACATCTCTTTGTTTAAAGGCAAGAAGATCAACTCATCCCATATGGCTCGGTCTCTTTCCGCGGGGTGGCCTCCCGAAAGCATCACCCAAAGCATAAACTCTATAGCTCCAGCGATGACCCTCAGGGTTCTCAGAGAAAACTGCACTCATGAACCAAATGATGGAGACTGGAATCAAATCCACAACCTTTGGTGCGCGAGGCATGCGGCTTAACCATTTCATCACAGTGACCCCCATTCTCCATGTTTCTGATCCACATCGATGATCGTATATTTCCCTGCTGCTGGTTATGTGACTGGCATCTTGCCGCCTCGACAGATGATAGTTTGTAAAACGGAGTTACACCTCTCCACAACATAAAGCCTGGGTTGAATTTAGAGACCATGTGTTGCCCACGCAGCATGATTCTGTTCTCAGACTGCCTAGTTTACTCCAGAGGAAAGGTAACTGCTGGATCAGCAAAGCAATGCTCTAACTGTCTGCTTATCGGAGCTTCTATCCTAGACCAGTTGCCCAATAAGGCTTAGGGTCTGGTCTGCCATGACATTTACTCTTTAGGTTGCGTTTCCTTGCACTAGGGTAAGGCCCATACTCTCCTTATTGTGATCCTCTGCATTAAGCCATTGGCCCAATGTGGGGTGTCGGGTTTGGTGAGCGTCACCCAACAATTGGCATTAACAGAAAGCAGGTAGTTGTCTACTGTCATATGGTAGCTCAGTCATATCTATTTACATAACCTCTAAATATGTGTTGTTTGCCAGGTATGTCATTCAGCGCGGGCACTGCTGCAAGGTCACGGGCTGGATGACGTTGATCCCTATGTTGATGTTCTTCTTGAAGAGAAAGCTCTAAAGGAAGGGGCCGAGCCAATCATCTCTCAGCTTTTGGCAATTGCCGTTAGTCAAGGTGTGTGTTGGCTGTTTTGTCCACGAAAATGCAGATGTCCATTTTTTTTTATTTGAATGTACTTTATTGTTGAGATAACATCAAGAGATAGACAAACAGCAGTCCATTGCAGCCAACCTTCATTGTGGAGATGGCACATGATTGATTGTTTTGACTTCATTTTTGGCCATAGCTAGAACTGAGTTGAGTTGAGCCAATTCCACCATCACAGCTCTCAGGACTTTCCCATACGTGCTCTTTCCCTTCTTCAACCACCAGCAAAGAGTCCTAATAATAATGGTTCCAAATGCAGTCTCATTATGTGTCCCTCTGGCATTTCCTCTGAGTACTTGGTCTTGGCCAGATCCTCTGGTCACTATATGCCACACCAATCTCTCCAAGCCATCATGATTGATCTGTTCTTCCACACTATACACATGATCCCAAAGGGCCTTGACAATATCTAACTTATCATGCGACCATAGACAGAAAAAAACATCATCATCATCATGTGTTGTGCTGCTAAAGATGTTTAGTTCCTCTAACTCTCAGTTCTTGGTTAGTTAGTTAGTCTTAGTTAGTCTTTCCTCTTGAGCCTAAGGCGGCGCATAGGGCAGAAGTCCTGTCTCTCCATGCTTGGCGGTTCGCTGCTACCTGTTGTAGATCTTGGATATCTACTTGGCCATTGAATGAGCCTTCTCTAATGATGGTTCTACGCAGGGTCTCTCTTGGTCTTCCCCGTTTTCTTTTCCCTACTGGTGACCATATGAGGGCTTGGTAGGGGAGTCTTGACTTGTCCATTCTGAGTACATGGCCGATGTAGTTCCAACGGCGTCTTCTTATGAAATTGGATACTGTATCTTGCTTAGTCTCTTGTCTTATTTGCGAATTGGTTCTGAAGTCTGTCCAGTGGATGTTTAGAAGTCTTCTAAGACATTTGTTCTCAAAATTGTCTAATTTTTTATCTAAAGCTACCGTTGATTTCCAACTTTCACATCCATACATTAACACTGGAATCACACAAGAGTTGAAGATTTTAAGTTTTGTGTGTTTGCTGAGTGTCTTTGACTTCCAGATGTTTGACAGTTTATTGAAGGCACTAGATGCCAGTGCGATTCTAGATGATATTTCTGGTGTTGAGTCCCCTGTAGATGTCATTTTGCTTCCTAGGTATGTGAAGCTGTTGACTTTTTCAAGAACGTAGCTGTTCAATTTGGTGTCATCTGAACTGTTGGTAAGATCGATAGTCTTTGTTTTTGTGGTGTTAATTTGGAGACCAATTTGCCCTGAAACATTTTGGAGGTGGTTTATTTTCTCTTGGGCATCTGGGTGTGTTGAACTCAAAAGCACTATGTCGTCGGCAAAGTCCAGGTCTTCTAGAATTTTGTCAACCCAATGGATACCCATATTTGTGTTGTTTGTGCATTTGCGCATGACCCAATCGATAGCTATTCCAAAAAGCATCGGTAATAAGACACAACCCTGTTTCACTCCTGTTTCGACTGAGAACCAGTCAGAGTTGCTTGTTTCTGTTCTTACGCAGCAACGTGTTTCTTTGTAGAAAGATTTTATGACGTTGGTATATTTGGTTCTTGGTAAAGACAATAAATTCAAAACGTTTTCCATAGTGAATTGGCAATAGATGTGCTCAATTTATTGCCTGACATATTTCGCTGCATCTATCAATTTAAACTTGTCGTGGTAGAGAATTCAACTTACTGTGTTGTATATTTCAGCTCAAAGGATTCATCTTATTGCGTTAGTTGAAGTTGTGTGATTTCTCTGTACCTGACGAGATGCAGCGAAATATGCTAGACAATAAATCCCTAAATGTTCAGGCTCTCTGTGATCTGTCAGCTCCTGGCGTTGGCAAAAACCAATCCCTGAATATTTAGTTCCTCTGTGAACTTAGTCCTTTGTCTCCTCCTCCTCCTCCTCCTCCTCCTCCTCCTCCTCCTCCTCCTCCTCTTCCTCCTCCTCCTCCTCCTCCTCCTCCCCCTCCTCCCCCCCTCCTCCCTCTCCTCCTCCTCCTCCCCCTCCTCCCCCTCCTCCTCCTCCTCTTCTTCTTCTTCTTCTTCTTCTTCTTCTTCTTCTTCTTCTTCTTCTTCTTCTTCTTCTTCTTCTTCTTCTTCTTCTTCTTCTTCTTGCCTCATTCTCTGCTGCATTTCCTCTCCCATGGGTCATCCTCAATAAACACAAGTCAAGCTCTGTTTCTGGACTTTTTGATGACTAGTCCTCTCTAGTTCTCTCTTTCTTATGTCGCTGGCCCAGCAGACACCTGTTTCACCTTCGTGTCTATAGCCAGAACACTTTTATAATTGAATCTTTTTTTCCTACTTACCACAGGAAGTTATGATGCTCGTACGAGAGTATTGATCAAACAAATAGCCTGGAGATTGAAAGTGAAGCTGGCCGATCTTGTTGACCTCGAGACAAGTCTGGCCGAAACATTGGCATTGACCCATTATGAAATCTCCGAGTGAGTTTGACTTTCATTCAACAGAGACATTTGATGACAATTAGTGATGTTTGTCTGTGATTGTTCTATCTGCTTCAGTTTGACAGTGACATGTGATGACAATTAGCGTGTGAAATAAATTCACATAGTACTTTTTTCTTCTGCATTCGTTTGGAATGTTGTTGTAGACGTAATTGTATTGTGTCTGTTTACAGAAGAGCTGCGATATTTGCACCTTTCGGGCAACACATCCAACTTCTTCAGGCATGTTTTGGCCGGGTTACCATCCCTGGTAATTCACATAGCATGATTGGCATTCATAGAAGTAGACATCAGAAGTAGAAGTCAAGCAGGACACACTTGTTAAGTCGGCTGCATATCCAAACAGGATGTCGCAGCCAACCCCAGAAGTATTTGGCTGTTTGTGATTTCTTGACAAGTTTAAGTTCAGTAGTTTTCCTTTGTTTTCTGAATGACCAGCACTCATACCATTGTATGGAAACTGACACAAGGCTGTCTACTTTCAAAT
The DNA here is from genome assembly GCA_014155875.1 of Cepaea nemoralis. NCBI lineage: Eukaryota > Metazoa > Mollusca > Gastropoda > Stylommatophora > Helicidae > Cepaea > Cepaea nemoralis. Next base: position 125,968 of record JACEFZ010023520.1, read on the forward strand.
CACCAGCAGCTGTGTTTCAACTGTGGTAGGTCAGCATGGACAAATGGGTAAGAACGTGTTCTTAAACATACGGTGTGCTGATGCTGAGGTAGGGGGTTCAACCCTTACACCGGACTGTTGGACAAAAATGTTGACCTATCGTCCTTAACTTGGGTACGTAAATTACAAGTACCGCTGAAGTCGGAATGGGTTTGCCAGATGGCGAGGTACACTGGTAATAGGTAAAGCTAATCCACACACAAAATTCAGTCCAGCACTATTAGAAGTAGCTTGTGTGGACTACGCTTGAGTTCAAAGCGAACAAGCACCAAAAAACAAAACCATGGTATGCGGGATTATGAATTATTGTCTGTAACCCCTTTGCCACAAGGCTGGCTGGCCACACTAAACAAAATAACAATTGAAAGTTATTATAGTGTGTCCATCTGTGATACTGTTGCAACTACTGCGTGTTGTTTAGGGTGCTGTCACTATACCTTTCAGTTTGTATTTTGTCGTCTGTGTCCACTATATCTCTTCTTCTTTCCTCTATGTCTATGAGTGCTAATCATTGCCTGTGGATGTATTTCTCTTGCTGGAGGTCAGCATGGCCATATGGATAAGAGCACTGACTCTTATACTTCCGGTGTGCTGGTGCTAAGGTAGCAGGTTCAATCCCTACTCCGGACAGTTGGACTAAAATGTCGACGTCTCTTCCTTGACTTTGGGGCGTAAATTACAAGTACCTCAGAAGTCAGAGTGGGTTTGCTTGATGTCGAGGGACACTGGTAATAGGGAAAGCTAATCCGCACACACACAGATGTGTCCAGTGCACTAGAAGTAGCATGTGTATGGATTATGTTTGATTTCAAAGTGAGCGAGTGCAGAAACAACATTGCATGCTATTTCAATAGTCTGAAGAGTTCTGCAGCAATCGGTATTTCTGTGACAACAGTTAGTGATGTGACATTTAGTATTGTGACAATTAGTGATATAACTCAATTAGTGATATAACTCAATTAATGATGCATGTTTGTGTTTTCTTTCTCCACTAGGGAGTAATATCCAGCTTTCTTTTGTCTAATATATGTGAGTGATTGGGAGGGGTGGGGATTGTGGGGGTCTGAAAATGCAACAGAGATACAGAAATAACATGCTAAAAGGCAAACACCAGGACTGTCACCATTAATCTTAACATCCAAAGATGTTATATTACAAAAGTTATTTGCATATCCTTTACAGTACGTAGCAGTCAACCGCAGAATATTTTTTGGCTGCTCGTGATTCCTGGACAAGTTTACATTCAGTAGTTTGCCATTGCTTTCTGAATGACCAGCACTCATACCATTTTATAAAATCTGACGTAAGGCGGTCTGCTCCCAAATCGCCCGCAACTGTGTTTTGAACGCGATATGCAGGATTACGCACTGTGTCCTTAACCCCTTCACGGCAGTGCCAGTGTCATATGACTAACAATGAATAATTCACCAAAAAACAAGAAGTATATTGTGAGCTTTACTAGAACACCATTACAAGAAAAAAAAATGGACATTGAGAGGCAAGAATACGTTGAGGAGGGGATCCGAGCACTTATGGACTGAATGGTTCAATGTGTAATTAGGATGATCTGTCGACTAACTAACTAACTAACTAACTAACTAACTAACTAATTAACTAGCATATATTGGAATATCTATGAGAATGTCCAGAGTGTTATGATGTCATTTCTGGACTCCATTGAAATGAGAAATCTTGAATTGTACAACACATTTACTGAAATCTGTAATATCTAATTCATGACATTTCTACTTCATGCTTGTTTAGATGAGACAGGTAATCTCTTCTAACTGTTTGTTGTTAAATGTTGTATTTTAGGTGTATGTCTGCTATTTTATGTTATATTGCTAGAAGTATTCTTTGCTCTGTTATACATAGAACAAGGATAATGCATACAGATAAAACTAATATGGAGACAGAATTATATGTTAATGATAAAAAAAATTGGAGGTGGAGGACAATTTTGAATGTCTTGGTTCATTAATTACCAACAATGGTGACACAATGAAAGAAATTAAAAGACGAATATCTGTTGCTCTTCAAAAACTAAAACAACTGAATAAATTGTTGAGGGGGACAGATAGATTTATACAAATGTTAAGAGCATGCATCTTTCCCATTGCAGCATACACCTATAAGACCTGGACGCTTACTAAACAAGTGAACAGTGCATAAATACCTTTGAATATAAATGTTATAGCCGGGTTCTAAGAATATCTTGGATACAGAAAAGAACAAATGCATCATTACAACAAGAGCAACAGAGAAATTACAAAATACTAGCCATGGTACACAACCTGTGGTGATATTGACAGATGCAAAATCAGTACTCGAGGTGCTCCTGACTGGGAAATTGCCAGTTCTAAGGACACTACATTCTGAACTTAGCAGTCAGCATAAGATCACCATACAGTGGATACCATCCCACTGTGGAGTACCCGGAAATGGTAGAGCTGATCGATTGGCTAAGGAAGGTGCAAAAGGAGAATAACCTGATGTGCCCATTACATACCACCAAAAGAAAAGAATGATCAAATCAGTCAGAAGGCCACCAAACCCTACTCAAGACGACCAGGTTATGGACAGACCAGAACAGGTAATTATTCTGCGCCTCAGAACAGGACACAATAGATTACGCAACCACATGTATACAAAATTCAAGATTGATGAAACAGCCATGTGCACATGTGGATTGGCGTCGCAGACAGCAGAGCACATACTCCAGGATTGCCCAAACTACAACATATCCAGGCGAACCTTCTGGCCTAGAGAGACAACAGTGGAAGATAAACTCTATGGACCGCTGAGTGAACTAAAAATGACTGTTAGATTCATACAAGAGACAACATTGCAGTTATAGACATATTTCAGGCAAACGAAAGAAGAAGAAGAATATTGAAGACGGTTGGCTACTAAAGATGATAAAACAAAGAAAATTTGAATATTTTGGTCACTTGAAACATCATGAAAGTTTGGAGAGAACAGTCATGGAGGGCTACATGCCCAGGAAGAGAGGAAGAAGACGGCCAAAGAGAAGATGGGTGCAGGATGTGGCAGATGAGAACCTCGCTCTCATAACAACCTTCCTGAAAACTTCTCGGTCATAAGCATCTTGTCACATCCTGCATCCATCTTCTCTTTGGCCTTCCTCTTCTCTCTTCCCGGGCATATACTGTCAGCGACTTGTGCGCTGCAGCCTTCACGACTCCGCTACTTTCGCACTGCACGAAATAACAATTCATGACATTTGCGAAAGGAATGCAATTTATTCAGAGCCGACATTTGAATGGCTCTACGAGCATTTAGGTTTCATCATCATTACACAATATGAATACATCAACGTGATGATAGATGATGCTAGCATTACACAATCTAAATGAACAGCCCTATGTTTGCCTATGGCCTAGAAAGCTATCGAATTGGTCAAGGATACGTCTGCTCTCTCTACCGTCTCTAGTCAGTCTGTCCTGCCGCTACACATAGCGTGGACAAGCACGGACACTTTACTCTCCGTGCAGTCGCTGTTATTGCGTGCCTGGACTTGCCAGCACGCCGGCTGGTGAGATCGAGTAACCTGCCATATCACGGTTACTCGCAAGGACCAGCAACCCAATTGCTTGGGGAAAGCCCTCGCTCATCTGTACTTGTCGACCTCTGGTCTGACGCAAATGTGTCTCCTTGTGCGGTTATTAATAGTACTCGGTGTCTTCCCTGTCGGGTGTCTCTCTACTAGCCTAGTGTTAACTCATTACTCCTGTAAGGCCTTATTGGGGATGCTGACAGGGTCCCCTCCTCTCCGCGAAGTGTTACTTCCCTTTTTCTCATGTTTGTAACACTTCTGGTTACACAAGAAAAATTGGTTGTCCCAATTTTGTCAGATCTCCAATAAGTATAGAACTTTATAGTTTGGGGATAGAACAATATCTTCTACCTTCATTCACAGTGTTCTATCTTTTTACTTGGCTAATTCAGTAGCCCATGTCTCAGTATAGTTGGCTCTATAGATATCTTAGGGATTGGTAGTGAACCGGAAACCGTTGTCTTATGACTTATGTCCTGGCTTCTGTCGTTTGACCCTATGTCTTTTGACTTCCACCTATTGACTTCCGTCTTGACCTGTTCCTCCTATTGCCCAAAATGACAACCCACACACTAGTTGACTCTATTATGAGTACAACACATGAGCACCAAGTGTTCATGTTCCCATCAATATCCCCTCCAACTCTATACACATAGCTCCACTGTTCACCTTCTTGCTTCTGCATGTGAAAAAGCTATATTCACTGTTATATTTAGGTTTCTGATTATTTATTGTGTCCCCTGAATTTAGAGTTATTGTTCTTTGAACTGATTGGTGTGTGTAACTTTTATGTGTTCGTTTTCCTGTTTGTTTGCGTGTTTTCTACTAAACTAAAGTGTACTTAACTGTCTAACATATGTATGCGTTAGTGTACTAAATGTGTGTGTTCCTTCGAGCGCCGCAAATCGGTATATTGTGGATACAAACGTTATTATTTTTATTTGTGACCACAAATCCGTTTTCTGAAGCTCGAAGTACGTTCTTTATATACTCTGTTAAAGTGTGGCTGTAACACACATAAAAACCTCGACAACACATTGGAAACACACATTACACAGACAAGTCAAATAAGACTTTTCCAGCGGTGGAAAAAAAAAATTCCGCTTTCTTTCTCTCTCGCTGTCTTTCTTTCAATGTTTACTAAGTTTTTGCATTCTCTCCTCGCATTTTCTCTTCTTTCATTCATCTTTCATACCCTTTCATACTATTCTTTCACTCAATCATTCTCTCGTCATTAAAATATGTTTCATAGTATTACATACATAAACAATATATATATACAATAAACGATTGGCTGACATTTTAACAGTGATCACGCCAAATGACTGTGCGTTTTGTTTGCACGCGTCATGTCTATACAAAAATTATACATAGTTATAAGGATGGTTTGTTACCGATCCTGTTATGTAACTTTCATAATTTGGTGTGCTGACTTAAATTACCCTCAAGGGAAATAATTTACTACTACTTTCATTTAAGAAGAATGGGTTAATTACCTTAAATGTTATTTGTGAAAAAGATGATATTAATTCCTAAATGATTGGTGTTAGTTTTGAAATGATCTATTAGCTAAATGGATGTATAAATGATTATGATTATAAGTTAATTAACTAATATAAGATCTAATAATTGTATTTCTATAATGGATGTTTTAATAAATGGATTATTAACTAAATGATGGTGATTTCTAACTACGTAAATAAGAAAATAAAGTTATATATGCGTTTACACAATTTGCATTAGAATAAATAATAAAAGAATGAAGTTATAGATACTGTAAATAAAATGATAATGTACATATATCACAGTTACATTTCTATATCTAATTACACTAAGTTGACGTCCTCCTCTGCGTTGTGAAGATGGAGCAATTCTCTTTGTAGACTATTCTAACATAGTTCATTCCGCCAAAGTCTTTTATGCTCTCCTCGAAGGATAGTGTATTAATATAGTTGCCTACCATATTATGTAGGTTCATAACTAACCCTGGAATGCTATTCGGGGTCTAAGCGTTGGTTCAATATATTCTAGATTCGGGGTCTAAGCTGGGTTCACTGTCCTCTTGGCGTTAGTTCCCATAATCTAACTTATGTGTGTGTCAGCGCATGTTAATTCTGCGTCTGTTCGTTACACTTTTCATAGCACTGTTCTATTCACACAAGTTATATATCAGGCGATGGTAACGCACTTACGATATGTCTTAATCACCACACATGGCACTTGGTTATCTTAACATTACAGTGTCACTGTTTCTGGTGGTGTATGGTCGATTCCTTCCTGTAACTCAGGTATTTGAATGGATGAAGGACGACTCAAAATGTCTGCAATCGTATTTAATCTCCCTTTTAAATGCTGGATGGTAAATGTGTAATTTTGGAGAATCAAAGCCCACCTGTAAATTCTATTGTTGGTAGGATGTCCAGATTGCATCACAGACAATGGAGAGTTATCGGATTGGATTACAAACTGTGCTCCTGCCAAAAATCGGTGAAACTTTCTCACGCAATAGATCAAACTAAGGCCTTCCAATTCTGATGCTGAGTATCTTCCTTCAGCCGGAGTGATCTTGCGACTTACGTACATTACGGGATGGAACGTCCCGTCGTAGAACTGTCCTAGTATCCAGATATGGATATGGCACTCGCGTCTGTGCGTAAGAAATAAGTGAGTTTTGGATTAGGCATACGGAGGATAGGTGGAACGCTGAAACAATGTTTCAATTTCGATAACGCACTAATTAATCGTGCATCTTTTACAGATAACTTAGCCGAAGCTTTTAAGATGTTAGAAAAAACACTGGTGATTTCCGCCAGGTTGGGAATGAATTTACTATAGTAGTTTACCAGACCCAGTAAACTTCGTACTTGCTTCTTGGTCGTTGGCATTGTCAATTTCAGAATCTTAGTGATGATTCTGTCATCAGTTTTCAATTGGCCCCTGCAGATGGTATGACCCAGGAAGTCAATTTGCTCCATGCCCAACTCTACTTTGGACGGCTTCGCTGTGAGTCCAAACAATCTTAACCTGTCGAAGACTTGTCTAAGTTTCAGTAGGTGTGTTGTCCAGTCTTCTGTATGGATGCAAATGTCATCTATATAAGTCGAAATATTTGTCATCCCGTGGAGAAGATCCCTAGTTAGACGGACGAAAGTCGCTGGAGCGTTACGAAGGCCGAAAGGAAGAAAGCGCCACTCATATAGTCCAAGAGGAGTGGAGAAAGCTGTTAGATGGATGGAATTTACTTCCATCGGGAGTTGCCAGTAACCTTTCGTGAGGTCAATCTTGCTGAATATGCGGGATGTAGACATGTCCAAGATTAGATCCTCGCATGATGGAATCGGTTCAGCGTCACTTTTAGTTATCTTATTTAGGCGGCGATAATCGACGCATAGTCGGATAGAAGAGTCCTTTTTGGCGACAAGGACAATAGGGAAGGAATACTCTGACTGAGATTTTTGGATGATTCCGCTAGACTCGAGAGATAGAATTTCTTTGTCGAGGTTCGACCTGTAGTTTAATGGAATCGAGTAAGGTCGACACTTGATAGGTGTGGTGTCAGTCAGAACGATAGAATGTTCTATTCTATCTGTCTTTCCAGGGATGTCGGAGAAAATGTCTCTGTATTCCGTCACTAGCTCTAAGATTTGTCGTCGTTGGTCATCTGTCAGTTTCGTTTCTATCTTTATGCTGTCAATGGTCGCAGTCGCGTCTACCGTAGGAACGGGTAATTCCATGTCGTCTTCGTCTGTTTCGTTCAATACTGTTGTGGTACTAGCTGTGTGTGCTGTTATCTGGCTAAGTGTGTTTGCGTTGTCGCTGTCGTGTGTCGCCCTATCTAGTGAAGTTGTGTTGTGTTCGTCTGTCGTCTCATTGCTTGGTGATGGTGCAATTTGTTCGTCTGTCTGCTGTTCTTGTCGTGAAAAATATGGTTTCAGCATGTTGATATGGAATATCTTTAAGTGTCCTTTTATTGATATTTCATAGTCAACATCTGATATTTTACGTTCGACGTTGAAAGGCCCTTGCCAAGATGTTAGTAACAAATTACGTTTGTCGGGTAGTAGCAGCAAAACCTTTTGGTTTGGTTCGAGGTGAATAGTTTTTGCACCCTTGTTTGCATAATCGCGGTACATCTGTCCTTTCCTCTCCAAAGATGCTTTGGCGAGTACACACGCTTTCATTATTCTATCGCGTGTTTCAGTTACCATCTCATATGGTGTTACTGCGGTTGGATTGTCTTGTAAGCTAGTAATTAGCTGATGGTAGATTGTTAGGGGTCCTCGAGGGTTCGCCCCATAAACTAATTCAAAAGGTGAGAAACCCGTACTCGTGTGCGGTATCTCTCTATGGGCAAATAGCACTGCTGGCAATAGTGTGTCCCAATCAGCTGGGTTTTCTGCTGTTACTTTAGCCAGCATGTGTTTGAGATCGCCGTTAATTTTTTCTATGATCCCGTTGCTCATTGGGTGATACGGGGTACAGAAATGTTGCTCTACTCCTAACAATTTGGTTAAGGCTTGCGTAGCAGCCGAAATAAACTGCGTTCCCCGATCTGATAAGATAGATCGTGGGAAGCCAAAGCGAGAAAATATGTGCAAAAATACATTTGCCACATCTTTGGAGGTGATGTATTTTAGTGGAATTGCTTCGATCCACCTGGTACATAGGTCCACGAGAGTCAGTATATAACGGTTTCCTTTGCTTGACACCTGATTCAGGGGTCCAACAATATCGACCGCTACACACTCAAATGGTCTGGTTGCTAATAATGACCGTTGAACTTCGGCCGTCACATGCTTTCCCTTTCGTACAAGATGTTGACAAATAGTACAAGAACGACAGAAAGATTTTATGTCCGAACAGAATTTCGGCCAGTAAAAATGTGATAGAACTCTGGCTCGCGTTTTATCATATGCCAAATGTCCAGCAAACGGTGACTCGTGTGCGATTTTAAGCACATTTTGTCGGTATGTTACAGGTAACACCGTTTGCTGAATTTCATGGTTATTATTTGTATAATAACGCATGAGAATTCCATTAAATTTTCTAAAGTACCAAGATGCATTCTTAGTCACTTTCGCTCTTTCACCCAAAAGTTTAAAATATGGTGTAATTGTATGGTCGGTGCTTTGTGACTCGATAAATTTCTGTCGAGTCGTGTTGTTATCTGCACCACTTGGTGTTAATAGCTGTAGCATTTCATTTTGTAAGTCAGTATAGTTTATTTCTGTATCTGACCTTGTTACAGCGTTAGCTATATGTGTATCTTTCCAGGCTTTTATGTCGTCGTCTGTACATTCTTTCAATGCATCTAGACATCCCAAAATAAGATCTGTACATGGATCTTGGAGGATAGCGCACGTAAATGTGCCGGTAAGGAACGGGGTATTGATATGCGCTTTTGCCAGTGGATATTTCTCGATGGTTCCAGAGAAAGTACGGCATTTGACAAATTCACCCGTATAATCTTCAGGTCTAGCAAGTTCTCTCCTTAACCCCAGTAGAGTGCTGCCGCTATCAACTAAGCATCGACATGGTTGTCCGTTGACCAGTGCATCGTAGAACTTAAGTTTACCTCTGGAGGCACACGCTGCGTTAGCATCTTCATTTGAACATGGTATTATATGCCCACATTCTAATTTCCCATCCGCATGAAATTGATGGCATACTTTACATTTCTTAAAGTCTAAAATATCAGTTACTGATGATACACTCTGAAATTCATTCGTTGGCAATACATTGACAAGTTCGGGATCTATGTCACTCTCATCGTCTGATGATGTATCGATGAGGGCTGCGTTGTTTGCCTTCATTCTCTGTCTCCCAAGACATTTATTGCTATAATGGCCATAACTTGAACAAAAATAACATTTTACAGCACGTTTAAACGATGATCTTCTGCTTTCTTGCTTCTTTAACACCTGTTCTAGGTGTGACGGATATGTGGGGTTCTTATCACACATCGAATAAGTTGGGTGAAAAAGATTGCAATAATTACATCGAGGTGGTTTCTGATATGGTTTGTCCTTCTTACTGTAGTCTTTGTGTTTGTAGGATCTATCAGGGACTCTATTTGCAAAAGCTGTAATTTCTGTGTCATATGATGTAGTTTTAAATATGTCCCGATTAGAGGAAAAATAAGCTGACCCCCGTTTCTCTAATTGTTGAATGGAATCAATATCTGATTGTTGTAAGAATTTAGCAAAAGGGGTAGGCACTGTAGAAACGACTTTGTCCATTACCATTAGCTCTTCTAGTTTTTCATAGCTGTTACCTACGTTAGCCGCCTTAGTCCATTTTTTAAATGTGCTTTGCACGTTAGAAATGTAGTCTAAGAACGTTTCAGTTGCTTTTGGTTTAATCTGTGAGAATTGAATTTGATAACCAGTAGCGTCCAAAAGAAAATGTTGCATTATCCTATCGTTTATGTACTGGTAATTGTTTCTAAGATCTGTAGGTATGGATTCTATTACTTTTAAAGGCTCCCCACTCAGATTCCTCATGTAAATCATTGCCCAATCCTCTAAAGGTATTTTCTGTGTTTTTAGTTGGAACTCTATATTTTCAGTCCATGCGCTGATTGAATCACCTACAGTGTAAGGTTTAATAAGGCCCTTGTATTTACTAAATTTGTTCTGTTCTTCTTGGCTCTTTTGTTTGCTAGAGGCTATTTGTATGTTAGAATCTACCTCCATTTCCTTCATCTTTAGTTTAGTTTCTGAATCTACCTGTATCTGCTTTTCTTTGGTGGCATGTTCTAAGTCTAACTGTTTCTGTTTGATAATTTGGTCCGACTCTAATTTCTTCTGTTCTAACTCTAATTTTTTCTGGTCTAACTCTAATTGCTTATGTTTGGTAGCTTGTTCGGACTCTAATTGTTTCTGTTTGGTAGCCTCCTCGATCTCTTTCATTTCTTTTTGATGTTGCCTTTCTAATGCTCTTTCATCTCTGTCAAGAGCAGCTTTTCTTTCTGTTTCTTCTGTCTGTAGAGCAATTTTCCTTTCTGTTTCTTCTTTATACTTTTGATCCGCCCATTTTTCTAGCTTATCTCCAGTGTGGCCCATTGCGATGCCCTGCCTGGATACATTCATTTAGTGACGCCATTTTGTGGCGTATTGTTAGATTCAAAATGATATAATACAATAATATGCACAGAATAGTTTACAATTAATGTGTTAGTAAATGTACATCTTTCGCTGGAAAAGAAGATGCATGATTAAGTTAGGGCATATCAAACTATTCGGAAAATATACTCATCTAATTTGTTGGAATGTACGGTACTTGGGATGTTCCACCGCAGACTTTCTCACTACACACTGGTTTGGTTTGATAACCCACGGGCTGCGTTCTGGTTAGTAGAGCAGCAAAAATTAGACACATGCTTAAGTTGTAAATACAAGCTCACAATTCATCATATTTCAACAACTATTTCATATTTCATCAAGTTGTTAATACAATCTCCTATTTCATGCGAATGATGAATGAGAATGTGCTAAATAGTGATAAATGGTATTAATGATGAATGATATGATCGTCTGAATGATTGTTAGATGATAAATGAGATGATTAGTCGTATGGCCGTCAATGTCGTCTTGTCTCCGCTGTTTGACTCTGGCGTACCTTCGTTCTAGGCTGCAGTTCGTCGCTAATCTATTTACTGATTTCGTAGAATGGTGACATTGATGGCTGTATCACACGCAATGAAATGTACACGGTGGTTACGATGGTAATGTTCACTGATGATTTTATACATTTCAATTGCTTTTAGTATAATACCATACTTTCTAAATAATATTGGTAGAATTTCACACTTTACCCATATAATTTGACTCAATTGTGGTTCACACTCCACAAATTGGCGATCGTATAATTCACCACAAGGAAAAAATTAATTTATAGTATGCATCACAACAAATTTGTATTACTTTGCAATATATCACACATCAATAATGTTGAAACGTGCATTGAATTAATTCTGGTACAGAATTTTGTAATAGCAATCGATAGCTAGCGTTCGTTCAGTGGTTTATAATACCACTTGCATGTTGGCGTTAACTACTCGTTAAATATTACTACAACTGCCTGCTATGACTGCTCAGAAACGTTCACTGAAATCTGACAGTAATTGTACTGCTGGCGTTGGTTCGCTGTGTTCTGACACCAATTCGGGGTCTACTGGTGTTTACTCCCTGTGTTCTGACACTAATTCGCCGCTGGCGTTGATTCATTGACCATTCTGACACCAATTCGGGTGTCTAGCCTCACTGTAATGTGGCGTTGGTTCACATCTTCTGACACCAATTCGGGGTCTAGCCTGTCAGCGACTTGTGCGCTGCAGCTTTCACGACTCCGCTACTTTCGCACTGCACGAAATAACAATTCATGACATTTGCGAAAGGAATGCAATTTATTCAGAGCCGACATTTGAATGGCTCTACGAGCATTTAGGTTTCATCATCATTACACAATATGAATACATCAACGTGATGATAGATGATGCTAGCATTACACAATCTAAACGAACAGCCCTATGTTTGCCTATGGCCTAGAAAGCTATCGAATTGGTCAAGGATACGTCTGCTCTCTCTACCGTCTCTAGTCAGTCTGTCCTGCCGCTACACATAGCGTGGACAAGCACGGACACTTTACTCTCCGTGCAGTCGCTGTTATTGCGTGCCTGGACTTGCCAGCACGCCGGCTGGTGAGATCGAGTAACCTGCCATATCACGGTTACTCGCAAGGACCAGCAACCCAATTGCTTGGGGAAAGCCCTCGCTCATCTGTACTTGTCGACCTCTGGTCTGACGCAAATGTGTCTCCTTGTGCGGTTATTAATAGTACTCGGTGTCTTCCCTGTCGGGTGTCTCTCTACTAGCCTAGTGTTAACTCATTACTCCTGTAAGGCCTTATTGGGGATGCTGACACTATTGTTTTCTCCAAACTTTCATGACATTTCAAGTGACCAAAATATTTCAATTTTCTTTCTTTTGTCATCTTTAGTAGCCAACCTTCTTCAATATTCAGATCTTGTTGTATGGATGCATTTGTACTTTTCCATATCCAAGATATTCTTAGAACCCGTCTGTAAAATTTATATTCAAAGGAATTTATGCGCTGTTCAGCTTGTTTAGTAAGTGTCCATGTCTCACACAGTATGTTGCAATGGAAAAGATGCAGGCTCTTAAAAATCAAATTTTTGTAGGTCTATTCATCCCACACCATAATTTATTCAGTTGTTTTAGTCTTTGAAAAGCAATAGATATTCATCTCTTAATTTCTTTTATTGTGTAACCATTGTTAGTAATTAATGACCCAAGATATTCAAAATTTTCCACCACCTAAAATGTTTCCTAATTAAACATATATCGCTATCTCCATATTAGTTTTACCTGTATGCAGTATCTTTGTTTCTGCTATGTTAAGATATAATTTGGGATTTTCACTATTTACTTGCTCAAAATATTTCACTTTGCTCAATTGTATTTGTTTTTGTAACTAGTTTTAATTTAAATTCTGGTTTCTTGTTGGCTAGATCTCTTTGTTCTCCTTTCTATTAAAAAATAAACACACATATATTGTTGGCGCTCATAGAAGTAGAGACTGAGGACACACTAGAGAAGTAGAGACTGAGGACACACTAGAGAAATAGAGACTAGAGGACACACTAGAGAAGTAGAGACTAGAGGACACACTAGAGAAGTAGAGACTAGAGGACACACTAGAGAAGTAGAGACTAGAGGACACACTAGAGAAGTAGAGACTAGAGGACACACTAGAGAAGTAGAGACTAGAGGACACACTAGAGAAGTAGAGACTAGAGGACACACTAGAGAAGTAGAGACTAGAGGACACACTAGAGAAGTAGAGACTAGAGGACACACTAGAGAAGTAGAGACTAGAGGACACACTAGAGAAGTAGAGACTAGAGGACACACTAGAGAAGTAGAGACTAGAGGACACACTAGAGAAGTAGAGACTAGAGGACACACTAGAGAAGTAGAGACTAGAGGACACACTAGAGAAGTAGAGACTAGAGGAAGCATTAGACAACATAAATAAACACACATATATTGTTTGGTGCTCAAAGAAGTAGAGACTAGAGGACACACTAGACAACATAGCAATTGAAAACTATAGTTACAGGCTGGGATTTGTACCTGTCACCTCCAAAGGATGGCTGCGTCTCGCTGGAACAAGTGTATTTTGATGCATATAATTATCATACATATGTGTTGTGTAATAGATCTTTCATACCCTGGGGACTGTAGAATTATCTTATAACTATCATAAATGTATGTTGTGTTGTAGATTTGTCATATCCCTGAGATTGTAGAATTATTTTGTATTTATCATAAATGTATGTTGTGTCATAAATGTGTCATACCTCTGAAATTGTAGAATTATTTAATAATTATCATAAATGTATGTTGTGTCATAGATTTGAATACCCCTGAGATTGTAGAATTATTTTATAATTATCATAAATGTATGTTATATCATAGATCTTTTATACCCCTGTATACCGGCCTCTGTGGCTAAGGGCTTGCGAACGCGGTTTGTGAGCCCGTATACCCAGGTTCGAAACACAGCAGTGCTGGTTTTTTTCGAAAAAGGTTTAGGAGCCGGTCGTACAGAAAGCAGTGGCAAACTACTGAACATAAAATTTGCCCAGGAATGACGAACAGCGAAAATGCTGGGGTTGACTGCTACGTCCTGTGAAGGACATGCAACTTAATTAAAATGCAAATATAGAATCATTTTATAATAATCATAAATTGATGTTATAAAATAGATTTAACATATTTCCATCAATTCATTATGTGCCATGCCGTTAAGCATGGGCGGTCATGTTTTGTCATCTCACTCGATCACCAGAGTTGTGGATCAGCTCTGTGTTTTCGTCTCGACCATGCCACATGGCCAAGCCATCCAGGTATTTACTTCTCGGTCTTCCCCTTTGTCTCTTCCCTTCGATCTTGCCAGTTGTCACCAAGTTCTCCAATTCATTTCTTCTCATAACATGCCCAAAATATTTTGAGTGTCTACGTCAAATGTCTCTAATCAGTTTACGCTCTTCATTTGTGTCTTGAAGGACTTGTTTGTTGGTTTTTCTGTCTGTCCATGGATTCCTTGCATTTTCCTCAGAAACCACATTTCCACAGATATCAGATATTTTTCATCTTGTCTGCTCATTGTCCACGCTTCACATCCATACAAAAGTACAGGTTCTATGTAGCAATTCAAAACTCCTTTTCTCGTTTCAGTTGATATCTTTTTATTGGTCAGTATGTTTTTCATCTTGCAAACGATTACCTTCGCAATGGCAATTCTTGTTCTAATTTCTTCAAGCATCTCCTTTCAGATGTTATTCAGATGACTTCAGAGATAACTGTACTGATTCATTTGTTTAAGAATATGCCCATTTACTTGTATATTACATTGTGGTATTTCCTTCTTCCCAGTGACGACCATAATCTATGTCTTCTTACAATTCAATTCTAACCCTAGTTGTCCACTGTGTGCAACAACCGCATCTACTAAATGTTGCAGATCCTGTTCATTGTCTGCAATCAAGACAGTATCATCTGCATATCTAATGTTATTGATGCATTGTTCCCCCATACTCTGTATGCAAATATAGAATCATTTTATAATAATCAGAAATTGATATTATAAGGTAGATTTAATAATAATTGTAAACTTATGTTACAAAGTAGATGTCATAACCCTTATACAAATATATAATTTTCTTATAATTATTGTAAACTTTAATTACCGTGGTAGGTCTGTTATACCTGTGTATAAACTGTATTTAAATGTTTTATGTTTATCATAAATTTATGTTACTTGGTACATCTGTCAATCCTCCGTATGGGAATATAGAATTATGCTACCATCATCATAAACTTTATTTATATGGTAGTTTTGTCATACCATTGTATGCAAATATGGAAATATTTTATATTATCCTACACTTTATATCTGCCATCCTCCTGCATGCAAATATAGAATTATTTTTTTCATTATAAACTTATGTTAAGTAGTAAATATGCCATACCCCTGTATGTGAATATAGAATGATTTTATGTCATTATACACATTTACATAGTATGTCTGTTATACCCCTGTATATAAATACAGTAAAACCTCAGTTTTCGTTGCTTTCAGTTTTCATCGCTTTCGGTTTTCATTGATTTTTTTTCTGTGAAAAATGTGTCTCTATTTTCGTCGGTTGCTTCGGTTTTGGATTTCGCTGATTGTTTTCGAACGGATTATCGACGATAAACAAGGTGTTACTGTATATAATTATTTTATATCATCATCCACATTTACACAGTAGATCTGTTGTACTCCTGTAAACAAATATAGAACTATTTTATTTCATCCTAAACTTTAGTTGCATGACCCCTCTACGCAAATATAGAACTATTTTTATATTATCCTAAACTTTCATTACGTGGCAAATCTGTCATACTCCTGTAAGTAAATATAGAACTATTTTATTTCATCCTAAACTTTAGTTGCATGGTAGATCTGTCCTAAGCCTGTATGCAAATATAGAACTATTTTATATCATTATAAATTATATCACGATATTCATATATGATAGATCTGTCATACTCCTGCATGCAAACTAGAATTATGTTATTATCCCCAAGCTTATGACACACCTTAGATCTGGTGAATATATAGAACTATTTCATGACATATACATAAAAGAATAAGCAAGCACTTAAGTAATATGTGTACATGTACGCGTGAATTGTGTGCGCGCAAAGCATGTGCACACTGTTATTTTTAAGAATGAGTTATTATGCTTGCCGGTCTCCCTGGCCGAGGTGTTAGCAGCTTTCTCCGTAACCCTGAATACTCTCGTGGTTGACGTGAGCGGACAAGAGAATTGGAAGCGGTTCGAGTCACTCCAGTGACTTATGAGAGTATGGAGCCAGTCGCTCAGAAAGTCGTGGCGTGCTGATGAGCGTAATCTAGCCTAGGAATCAGCATACAGCTGAAAGATGCTGATGTTGACTGCAATATCCTGAAACAGGATGGAAACGCTGGGAAAAAAAGTTATTATGCTTGCAATCAGTTTGTTATTATAGTTCCTATTGTAGTTATTATAATATAACAATATAATGATACTATAAATATATATGTGATATTATAAGTATTCTATTGACATTGTTTTGAGATCTATAGATTCTCCTGTTCAATTTCATTTACTTGGGAAAACTTAGGTAAACAAAGCAGCAGAAATGTCTATTGAATATTTAGTATATTTTGTAATGAGTAATAAGCAGATAAGCCAAGAAACATCTAATAACAGTACTTGTGCTTTCTGGGGGAAATGCAGAGAATGACATGGATGGACAGAAAAACAAATGAAAACTGTAATTGATAAGAGAAACTAGACGTAAACAGTCGAGATTTTTTTTGGGCACGTTGTACAGAGGAATAAACTTGAAAATTTAGTAATAACTGGCAAAATTGATTAGAAAAGAGCCAGGGAAAAGCTAAGATATATAGACATGGCTTGACAGGAGGGCATAATCTGGACCAAAACACAGACCTTAGCCGAGGGTGATGATCATGTGAAATGGTGAACTATGACCTATCAGTTATTATCATGGCACATTATGACAGCGCAAATCTAGTGTATTTCAAATATAACACGAAACAAATATTCTCCTTGTAATATTTCACCCCCCAGAGAGGAGAGACTTGAAAAGGCCAAACGGGCAAAAAGGAGAAAATACAAGCGATATGCGTTGATTGGACTGGCAACTATAGGGGGAGGCACTCTCATAGGCAAGTAGTATTTTCTGTTTGTTCTCTAAAGTTGTCTTACCTTATCTAGACTGTTAGCTATAGGAGCTGTTTACAGCTGTGACAGACACGTTGCCTTTCCTTGTCTAGACTGTTAGCTGTAGGAGCTATCTACAGCTGTGGCAGACAAGTTGTCTTTCCTTGTCTAAAGTGTTAGCTGTAGGAGCTGTCTACAGCTGTGACAGACAAGTTGTCTTTCCTTGTCTAAAGTGTTAGCTGTAGAATCTGCCTACAGCTGTGACAGGCAAGTTGTCTTCCCTTGTCTAGAGTGTTACCTGTAGGAGTTGTCTTTCCTTGTCTAGACTGTTAGCTGTGTACATCTGTGACAGACAAGTTGTCTTTCCTTGTCTAGACTGTTAGCTGTGTACAACTGTGACAGGCAAGTTGTCTTCCCTTGTCTAGAGTGTTACCTGTAGGAGTTGTCTTTCCTTGTCTAGACTGTTAGCTGTGTACATCTGTGACAGACAAGTTGTCTTTCCTTGTCTAGACTGTTAGCTGTGTACATCTGTGACAGACAAGTTGTCTTTCCTTGTCTAGACTGTTAGCTGTGTACATCTGTGACAGACAAGTTGTCTTTCCTTGTCTAGACTGTTAGCTGTGTACAACTGTGACAGGCAAGTTGCCTTCCCTTGTCTAGAGTGTTACCTGTAGGAGTTGTCTTTCCTTGTCTAGACTGTTAGCTGTGTACATCTGTGACAGACAAGTTGTCTTTCCTTGTCTAGACTGTTAGCTGTCTACAGCTGTGACAGACAAGTTGTCTTTCCTTGTCTAGACTGTTAGCTGTGTACATCTGTGACAGACAAGTTGTCTTTCCTTGTCTAGACTGTTAGCTGTGTACATCTGTGACAGACAAGTTGTCTTTCCTTGTTTAGACTGTTAGCTGTGTACAACTGTGACAGACAAGTTGTCTTTCCTTGTCTAGAGTGTTACCTGTAGGAGTTGTCTTTCCTTGTCTAGACTGTTAGCTGTGTACAACTGTGACAGACAAGTTGTATTTCCTTGTCTAGACTGTTAGCTGTGTACATCTGTGACAGACAAGTTGTCCTTCCTTATCTAGACTTTCCTTTTTTTTTAAGTTGTATATCCTTTACAGGACGTTGCAGTCAACACCATCATTTTACTGCCATTGTTGATGTCTTGGCAAGTTTTACGTTCAGTAGTTTTCCATTGCTTTCTGAACGACTGGCTCCCATACCAACATGTTAAAACCAGCGCAACACGGTCTGCTGCCAAATCGGTCACCACTGTGTTTCGAACTAGGGTAAGCGGCATTACGAATCATGTCTGCAATGTCATCACCACGGAGACTGTTAGCTGTATGATAAACTAATGTTATATTACAGGATAAACTAATGTTATATTACAGGATAAACTAATGTTATATTACAGGATAAACTAATGTTATATTACAGGATAAACTAATGTTATATTACAGGATAAACTAATGTTATATTACAGGATAAGCTAATGTTATATAACAGGATAACCTAATGTTATATTACAGGATAACCTAATATTATATTACGGGATAAACTAATATTCTTACAATATAAACTATTGATGAAATACAGAAGAAACTGAAGGACAAAAGACAAAATTCATGACACATTAATTAAAGGAATGTAGAAGACATTGATGTAATATTATCATAAAAATGAATTTTAAAATGCAAGAGAAACTTCTGTTGTTACAGAAGAAACTATTGTTAAAATGCATGTAATTGCAAATTGTACACAGAATCATCTCATAAAATGCTATACATAAATTGTGAATTGTACACAGAATCATCTCATAAAATACTATGCATAAATTTTAAATTGTACACAGAATCATCTCACAAAATACTATACATAAATTGTAAATTGTAAACTGAATCATCTCACAAAATACTATACATAAATTGTAAATTTTTGATTTCAGCATAAAGATATACTGAGCTGATTGATTTTATGATGCAAATAATATGTTTACTGACACTCACTGATGGCGCTGTCTGCTCTGCAGGGCTTACAGGAGGGTTGGCCGCTCCACTAGTGGCAGCAGGTGCCGGAGCTATCATTGGTGGCGCTGGTGCAGCAGCACTTGGCTCAGTAGCCGGAGTGGCCATCATTGGGTCACTGTTTGGTGTGGCAGGCGCTGGCTTGACCGGTAATTGCTTGCTATTTTCTGTAATGTGTGGGTCCATGTGTGAATCCATGTGTGGGTCCTTGTGTGGGTCCATGTGTGCTGGCATCATGATTTAACCTGCAGGCAGCACAGTGTGTTTTATGCTTACCTGGTCTGTTGATCAGTTTTCTTGTGTGAGTGGATGGTTGGTTGGTTAGTTGGTTTTTTTGGCTGGTTGGTCAGTCAGTCAATTGGTTGTTTGGTTTGATAGTTAGTTGATCGTGTTGTCTGTTGGTTGGTTGATTGAATTGTTGGTTGGTCAACTAGTTAATTGGTTGCAAGGTTGAATAGTTGATTGGTCAGTCAGTTAGTTTGTTGAATAGTTGATTGGTCAGTTGGTTGGTTGGTTGGATAGTTGGTTGGTTTGTTAAATAGTTGATTGGTCAGTCAGTAGGTTTGTTGGATAGTTCATTGGTCAGCCAGTTGGTTGGTTGTATAGTTGGTTGTCAGATGGTCAGTCAAATGCTGGGTCAGTCAGTTGGTTGGTTAGTTAGATAATTGTTTGGTTAGTCAGTCAATTGGTCATTTGGTTGTCAATTGCGTTTACTGTAGAGTTTACTGTGTTGATCTTCAGGTCATCTGATCCCTGAAGAGTGATTGCATCTCTCTCTCTCTCTCTCTCTCTCTCTCTCTCTCTCTCTCTCTCTCTCTCTCTCTCTCTCTCTCTCTCTCTCTCTCTCTCTCTCTCTGTCTGTGTGTGTGTGTGGGTCTGTCTGTCTGTATGTATGTCTCAGGAGGGATTAGGGGGGGCCTAGTGTAGAGACTTCCCTCCCATCTCAGACCCAAAGTATAATGTGATAACCTTAAAAGTGTGATAGAAATTACAATAACCATGCCGTTGTCTTGTAATCTGTCATTATTTTTGGTAAGGATGTCAAGAGTGTTAAGCACATGACATCACAGTGCGGACAAACGCTGTGACATCATAAGGAGAGTTTAAAGATGGCGATCCTGGCTTTTGACATGCACCGAAGAAGAGCAGCATTCTTTTATCCATTTTGTTATCAGTGAAGGGGTGAAACCTATAGAAGTTCATCAATGAATGAAGGTACAGTATGGTGACGCATGCCTGTCAGTCCAGTAAGTTTGTGACTGGAGTAGGAAGTTTCAAAATGCCATGACTTCTGTGCACGGCCGGGTTAGTTACATCGTATAGTGACCCCACATAAATTTTTTTATCCTACAGGAATCCAAGCACTTTATCAGTGCTGGAGGACTTGCATTCAACGCAGTTCGTATGAGTTCGTACACTGAGCTGAGGTTCTCCGGACTCAGGCTTGAGTTAGGAGTAGAACGGAGCACTTATGGGTTACACCCATGTGCCGTGATGTTGATCCGTTGACTAAACTAAACTAAAACTAAACTGAAACTAAACTAAAACTAAACTAAACTAAATTTGAAGCCCCCTCGTACCATCTCCACAGGGGCCGTTCTGCAAACCTTTCCTTCCACTCTCCAAATGCAAGAATGTGTGGTGTGTGCATAGCATGTAATTAAGATTGACAAATAAAACATAGATTTATATACATGTACACATGCACTTATACATACATACAGGCTAATGCATTTTCCACTCATTGTGACTTGTAGGACCCAGTTTGGTCGCCAAGCTTTGAAGTTAAGTGCGTGGTGCGACACTGTGAGCTGTGGATTTCTTTCGGAATGCATTTTTGTCATACGTTTGCTGCACTGTGAAGTGTAAATTTAAGAAAATGGCGGATAGTTACCTGCCGGCATTTTGGCGTCTGGCCTTGTGCAACTACACTTGCGTAGTTTGATGGGTGTTTTGCTCAGATGGCTATCTTCTCCGGCAGTGAACTACATTTTCATGTTTCCGTCATGAGTTCAAGTGGGACAATGGTGTGCATTTCATTTGGTTTTCACTGGCACAGGAATGGAGCAATTATTGGGTGACCTGTTGCTATGAAAGTTAGAACTGTATGACTACTGACTACCGACATACACAGACACACAAACACACACACACACATTCAAACACATCAAACTCAGTCTTGTACAAGGGTGAGTCAATAAGTAAGTCACACAGTTCTGTGGGGTGGCAGGTAAATGTAGTTGGTGTTTTCTGCAGGTGACATTAGGTGACAGCAACATCGAACTTTATATTCCCGTTCATCAGGTGGCGCTTGGTGTCTCATGCGCATGCACAGTGCATAAACAAATTGTTGACTGTACTTACGGAGTGTACAACCAAAGAGCAATGTGCTGTTGTGCGTTTTTTGTGGGCAAAAGGACTGCCTACAAAGGACATTCATAAGGAAATGCTTCCTGTTTATGCTGACAAATGTTTATCCCATAACACGGTGCATAGCTGCGTAGAAAAATTTTCTCAAGGATGCTCTAAAATTGTTGATGAAATCCAATCTGGTCGTCCTGTTGAGATTACAACAGAAGCATCCATGCAGCGAGTGGAGGAGATGATTAGCTGTGACAGGCGAGTAACGATAGACTCAGTAGCCCCTAGTGATTTCCACCTGTTTGGTCCACTGAAAACCCACATTGGCAGGAGGCATTTCACGAATGACGCCGAAGTTGAATGTGAAGTTAAAACGTTGTTTAGAAAACAGAGCACGCAGTTCTATGCAGCCGATTTGGGAGGACTGATAAAATGATGCGATAAGTGAATCAATGTTGGTAGAAATTATGTTGAGAAATAAAGGGACTGTGTGTATAAAACTAAATTGGTTTCAAGTTGTTATCTTATTTAATTATTTTTCTACAGCCATTTGTGATTTACTTATTGATTTCCCATCGTAAATACTCACATTCATGCTGATATACATTCACAGATACACACACATGCACACAATATATCCATGTACATGGTGAGGTTTGTCATCTTCGAGCTTCGTAACGTGCGTGAATTCCAGATTCACCACTTACTCCTCCATATTGATGCCACATTCCACTGTCAAGGTTACAAAATAGAGACAAGAGTATGTGCCCTTGAACTTTGAAGGTTACAGAATAAAGGAACAGAGTTGGTACTGTTGAACTATTGCTTGTTGAACTATTGAAATGTTGGACCTTTGATTGTTAAACTGTTGAACTATTGATTATTGAACTGTTGAACTATTGATTGTTGGACTATTGATTATTGAACAGTTGAACTATTGATTATTGAACTATTGATTATTGAACTGTTGAACTATTGATTGTTGAACTATTGATTGTAAAATAGTTGAACTATTGATTATTGAATTGTTGAACTAATGATTGTTGAACTAATGAAATGTTGGACTGTTAATTATTGAACTGTTGAACTATTGAAATGTTGGACTGTTAATTATTGAACTGTTGAACTAATGAAATGTTGGACTGTTAATTATTGAACTGTTGAACTATTGAAATGTTGGACTGTTAATTATTTAACTGTTGAACTGTTGATTATTGAACTATTGAAATGTTGGACTGTTGATTGTTTAAATGTTGGACTGTTGATTGTTTAATTATTGATTATTGAACTATTGATTATTAAACTGTTGAACTATTGATTATTGAACTGTTGAACCTCTCCCGATGTGTCTCCACCTTGCCGTGGTGGGGGAGCTTGCGTGTCCCATTGACCCCATGTGCTATGTCGATGGATGAAAACTACATATCGGACAGCTCATGGAATAGGGGCCAGACTAAGCGAGACACAACCTGCTGCTCTGCAGGTAGACTTAGGAAATGTCAGGCGCATAAAGGTTTATGTCAGGCGCATAAAGGCAGAAGTTCTTGGTCTGGATACATACTCTAAGGCTCTTGTCGAGGGTTGTGGCTGAACGCCTCTAAGCCATAAACCTTTGGATGTGAGAACCGGGCCGATACCCACCTACTGAAAAATGGAGGTGAGATTCTGAGCACGCTATATGCCCAGTTCAGATACTTGTCCAAAGGCTCTCAGCTGGGGGATATGAGGGATCCCCGGATGAGAGAGCCTGGCTGTTTCTCGCTCACTTCTGCATGGAGGTAAGGTGCTGAGCCGGCAGCACATGTAGCCTACCTCGTGAGCGAGTACTAAAGGAAGAAAAGCGCCCCAGTCACACGAAATGGTTATGAAAAATGTCTGTATCTATGCTCACATAGAGTGTAGTCAAAGGTGGAAAAACATCTCAATAACACGAAATGGACCGCTTGGCTAGCGAATCCATTGCGTTGTCCGAAGTGAAAGCTTACCTAGTGGATGTCGTCCGCAGACTGTCCGTTCCTGGTTTGTGCTTGAGCAACCAGTGGCAAGCGAAATGCCCAATACATGGAAGGCGGAATCAAAGCAGCCATGAGCAGGACGTGGCAATTCCTCGGGTGAGCCCAGTCTCAGAGCAGTATGTGCCAGCTCTGCAATAATGGAATCCGCCTTGGATAACGGAACACCCATAGTCTGCCCCTGCCTTCCCTTGAGGGTTGACCGTGATGTCTCTGACCGTTCTATCTTGACCAGCTGAGATGTGGGCGACATCACAACAATAAGTCTGAATGTGCCTCGAAACCCAAGGAAGGCTAATCTCATTAAAAATTCCAGCCGAAGATGGCATTTACGTCCAAGTGAAATGCCTCATCCGAATGTCTCTCGTGCTAGGAACAGCTCTGACTACCTAGTTTCCGAATGCCGTTCTTGTTCGGAACAGCTCTGACTAGGTAGTTTTCCGAATGTCCGTCGTGCCTGGAACAGCTATGATGGGCACAATGACAAGCACATGTCCGAATCGAAAACTCGCTGAGTGGATACCATCTGCAGACCTGTCTGGTTTGTGCGGGAATGGCCCGGGGCAAACGAAATGCCCAATATATTGAAGTGAGGAATTAAAGCAGCCATGAGCAGGACGTGATGATTCCCTCGATGAGCCCAGCACTAGAGCACTATGTGTCGGCTCTGCAATTATGGAAGCCACCCAGAATGGCGGAAAATGCTATGGACTGTCCCTGCCTTCCTTTGAGGGATGACCATGAAGTCTTTGACTGTTCCAACTTGACCAGCTGGGAGATGGATGGTACCACAAAAGTGAGAGTCTCCCAGGAATGCTAACCTGGTCAAAAATGCACGCTAAAAGTCGGTTTTGTTGGCCTAAGGGTTTCGACTCAAGGGTGCCTAACGAGACACACCTCAATCACATCTGAAAAAACACTCCGGATGAACGCAAAGAAGAAGAAGAAGAACTGTTGAACTGTTGATTATTGAACTGTTGAACTATTGATTATTGAACTATTGATTGTTGAACTATTGAACTTTTATGGCTACAAGATGAGGAAGAGAGTGGGTGCTGTTGAACTATTCAACTCTTTACCTATTTAACTTTGAAGGTTACAAGATGAAGAAGAGAGTGGGAGCTGTTGAAGAGTTCTGCTTCGAGCCGCTGATGGGTGGCAGCAGCCTGAAAGCTGAGCCTCTGGTGAAACAGCTGCATGTGACTATTGCCATCACAGGCTGGCTCAGCAGTAGCAACAAAGGTATGTTCAACTTAGTTCCATATCCTTTACAGGATGTCGCAGTCAAATCCAGCATTTTTTAGCTCTGTCTGTTACAGATTTAGACCCCATGTTTATGTTCCACGGAATCAACATCTTCAGAGATGGGTCCTCTGTCTGTTACAGATTTAGACCCCCTGTTTTTGATCCACGGAATCAATATCTTCAAAGATGGGTCCTCTGTCTGTTACAGATTTAGACCCTCTGTTTATGTTCCATGGAATTAACATCTTCAGAGATGGGTCCTCTGTCTGTTACAGATTTAGACCCCATGTTTATGTTCCACGGAATCAATATCTTCAGAGATGGCTCCTCTGTCTGTTACAGATTTAGACCCTTTGTTTTTGTTCCACGGAATCAACATCTTCAGAGACAGGTCCTCTGTCTGTTACAGATTTAGACCCTCTGTTTGTGTTCCATGGAATCAACATCTTCAGATGGGTCTTCTGTCTGTTAAAGATGTAGATTCTCTGCTTATATCCCACTGCAATTTAAAAAGTTTAAAAGGCATTGAGCATCAACTTCATTTCACCAGGTTTTATCTTATATGGCTGGGTCTATTTCCGCAGGGCAGTTTGCCAAAAGCGCTGCACAAAGCATGAACTCTGCAGTTCTGGCAAAAAAAACCAGGAGTCTCCGAGAAAATTGCACTTGTGAAACATAATCCAGACTAGAACCCACAAGCTTCAGAGCATGAGGCAGGCATCGTAAACACTTCGCCACAGAGACTCCAAATTTCCACAGAATCTCCCATGTTCCATGGAATCTCCCATATTCTACATAATCTCCCATGTTCTACGGAGGCTCCAATGTTCCACAGAATCTTCCATGTTCCACAGAATGTTCCACAGAATCTCCCATGTTCCACAGAATCTCCTATGTTCCACGGAGATTCCAATGTTCCACAGAATCTCCCATGTTCCACTGAGACTCCCATGTTCCATGGAATCTCTCATGCTCCATGGAATCTCTCATGGTCCACGGAGACTCCAGTGTTTCACAGAATCTCCCATGTTCCATGGAGACTCCAATGTTCCACAGAATCTCCTATGTTCCATGGAGGCCCATGTTCTGCGGAGACTCCCATGTTCTGCGGAGACTTCCTTGTTCCATGGAAACTCCCATATTCCATGGAGACTCCCATCCATGGAGACTCCCATGTTCCACGGAGACTCCCATGTTCCACGGAGACTCCCATCCATGGAGAATCCCATGTTCCATGGAGGCTCCCATGTTTCATGGAGACTCCTATGTTCCACATAGACTCCTATGTTTCATAGAATCTCCCATGTTCCATGGAGACTCCCATGTTCTACAGAATCTCCCATCTTCCACCTAGACTCCTATGTTCCACGGAATCTCACATGTTCCACAGAGACTCCAATGTTCCACAGAATCTCCCATGTTCCACAGAATCTTTAATGTTCCACTGAGACTCCCATTATCTGCAGAAACTCCCATGTTCCATGGGGGCTCCCATCCATGGAGACTCCAATGTTCCACAGAATCTCCTATGTTCCATGGAGGCTCCCATGTTCTGCGGAGACTCCCATGTTCTATGGAGACTCCCTTGTTCCACGGAAACTCCCATCCATGGAGACTCCCATGTTCCATGGAGACTCCCATGTTTCACAGAGACTCCCATGTTCCACAGAGACTCCCATCCATGGAGAATCCCATGTTCCATGGAGACTTCCATGTTCCACAGAGGCTCTCACATTTCATGGAGACTCCCATGTTCCCCAGAGACTCCCATGTTCTATGGAGACTCCCATGTTCCATGGAGACTCCCATGTTCCATGGAGACTCCCATGTTCTATGGAGACTCCCATGTTCTATGGAGACTCCCATGTTCCATGGAGACACCCATGTTATATGGAATCAGTCTATTCAGATGTGGTTCCTCTATGTGTTGCAGATTTCAAAGAGCCATGGAAGCACCTGTGTGAGTCCAAGGAGCAGTATGTCCTCTGTTGGGAGAGCAAGTACTTGCTGGAGCTCGGCCAGGCTTTCAGCTACATCATCAATTCAGCCATGACTGCTGCAGCCAAGGAAGCTCTTAAGTTTACAGTTCTTCGAGGTTGGTTTTCTTGTCTGGATACTTCTTCTTCTTCTTCTTCTTCTTCTTCTTCTTCTTCTTCTTCTTCTTCTTCTTCTTCTTCTTCTTCTTCTTCTTCTTCTTCTTCTGCGTTTGTCCGGAATGTTGTTATAGACGTAATTGCCTTGTACCTATTTACAGCAGAGTTGTGATATTTGAACCTTTCAGCCGACACATCCAATTTCTTCAGGCATTTGTTGGCCGGATTACCATCCCATTTTGTGGATACTAAAGACATGCAAATTTGTGAAGTGTTCCATTCTGTGTGTGCTGATGTTAATAATGCTCTCAGAGAGATGTCAAGAGTGGAAGACTTTGATGCCAGTGAATGTGTTGTCCTGAATGAGAGGCTTGGGAGCCAGAACTGGCACGGTCAGTCACGACTGGCACATAGGGAGAATGAGGGGCCTCATCAACCAACACAGAGCTGGCACTATTAGCCGCAGGACGTTGATGCATATGTTTGGGGAGTGGGGAGGATCTAAGCACCTATGGACTTGTCCAGAATGCAAGGATGATACCCCATCAGGTAACAGATTCTAAATATACATCATACTGTTGTATGTACTTTATTGTCAGTTTGTATTTAGTGCTAACTTATTGTTTGTGCTTTGTTGTCATTTTGTTTGATTTGTATTTAATGTCAATTTGTTTGTGCTTTCTTGTTTTTACTGTATTGTCAACCGTATTTCTACTTTATTATCAATCTTGTGTGTTTGTTCTTCAGTGTGACCTTGTTGTTTGTTCTTAATTGTCAACTTTGCTTGTTTGCATATTATTCTCAAGCTTGTTTGTACTTTTATGTCAACCCTGTTTGTATATTATTGTCAACTTTACTTTACTTTATATTCAATCTTGCTGTTTATTTTTTATGACCAGATTTGTGGTTTGTATTTTCTTGTCATTCGTTGTTTTTCATTGTTTTGTGATTGTTGTTTTCTTGTCATTCTTTATTTTTCATTGTTATGTGATTGTTGTTTTCTTGTCATTCTTTGGTTTTCATTGTTATGTGATTGTTGTTTTCTTGTCATTCTTTAATTTTCATTGTTATATGATTGTTGTTTTCTTGTCATTCTTTGTTTTTCATTGTTTTGTGATTGTTGTTTTCTTGTCATTCTTTGTTTTTCATTGTTATATGATTGCTGTTTTCTTGTCATTCTTTGTTTTTCATTGTTTTGTGATTGTTGTTTTCTTGTCATTCTTTGTTTTTCATTGATTTATTATTGTTGTTTTCTTGTCATTTTTTGTTTTTCATTGTTTTGTGATTGTTGTTTTCTTGTCATTCTTTGTTTTTCATTGTTATATGATTGTTGTTTTCTTGTCATTCTTTGTTTTTCATTGTTGTGTTATTGTTTTCTTGTCATTCTTTGTTTTTCATTGTTGTGTTATTGTTTTCTTGTCATTCTTTGTTTTTCATTGTTTTGTAATTGTTTTCTTGTCATTCTTTGTTTTTCATTGTTTTGTTATTGTTGTTTTCTTGTCATTCTTTGTTTTTCATTGTTTTATTATTGTTGTTTTCGTGTCATTATTAGTTTTTCATTGTGTTGTGGTTTGTTTATTTCTATCTATACTGTCTTTTTCACTGTTTTGATTACGACACCCATACTTATGCGGGTCTGTGCCGCGAGAGTTTTGTTTCCGAGGGTCAAACACACGTCCCCCCGTGTGTGAGGTTGGCACTCATGACCCCTCAGTCACTCGCTTCTCATCATCATCTTCATTGTAACTTAACATTGTATCATTATCACTGTAATTGTCATCATTTTCATCACTATCATCATCATAACTCATCAGCTTTGAAACATCTTCATCATCATCACCATTATCATCACCATCATTATTATCATAACCGCATGTCAGCATTTGTGATTGGATAAGAGCTCTCGTTTTTAAACTTCCGGTATGCAGATGCCAAGGTAGCGGGCTCAGTCCATACACTGATCAGTTGGACTAAAATGTCGACTTCTTGTCCTTGACTTGAGGATGTAAATTACAAGTACCTCTTAAATCGGAATGGGTTCGCCTAATGGCGAGGGACACTGGTAATAGGGAAAGCTAATCCACACACAAAAATTCAGCCCACTGCTACTAGAAGTAGTGTGTATGGACTACGCTTGAGTTCAAAGCGAATGAGTGCAAAAAAAATAATCATAACCATCAACATCACCATCATCATAACGATTATCATCATCATAACCATCATAACCAATATCACCATCATCACCATAAACATCATCATCATAACCATCACCATCACCATCATCATCTTCATCATAACCATCATCATAACCATCATCATCATAACCATCATATCATCATACCATCACCATAACATCACCACCATCATCATCATCACAATCATCATCATCATCACAATCATCATCATAACCATCATCATCCCCAGCATCATCATCATAACCATCATCATCCCTATCATCATAACCATCATCATCATCATAACCATCATATCATCATACCATCACCATCATCATCATAACATCACCACCATCATCATCACCAGCATCATCATCACAATCATCATTATGACCATCATCATAACCATCATATCATCATACCAGCACCATCATCATCATAACATCACCACCATCATCATCACCACCATCATCATCATCAACAGCATCATCATCATCATAACCATCATCATCACAATCATCATCATCATCGTAACCTTCATCATCATAACAATTATAATCATCATTATCATAATAATCATGTTCATAACCATCATTATCATCACAACCATCATCACCACAACCACCATCATTATCTTGACCATTTACTGACTGATGAGACTGACCACCTCAATACTAGGCCTGCTGGCAGCCATCACCTGGCCTGCAGCGCTGATCTCTGCCGGAGCTGTGATAGACAACCCATGGTCAGTGGCGGTTCAGAGATCCCAGGCCGCCGGGCAGATGCTGGCCGATGTGTTGCTCTCCAGAGAACAGGTACATCCATTGTTGATTTCTTTCCTTTCTCTAACCACCGTATAGAATATTTAAAACATATTCTAGATTATGTACTCTTCTTCAAAAGAAATGTTTTGCTCTTTACACTTTAGTCCTCTTATTTAAAAAATAAAAGGCTACATAAAAAGTTACTATTGATGTAGAAGAGCCATTATATCAGCCATTATATCAGCCATTATTCCCTTTCTGTCTCTCTTTTGCTGTCTGTTTGTTCCCATGTTTTCTCCACATCTCTGATACATCAAAATTGATTATATGTCTTTCTACTACAGGGAAACAGGCCAGTAACTCTCATCGGTTTTAGTCTTGGAGCGAGAGTTATTTTCTCTTGCTTGGAAGAACTATCTAAGAGAAAAGGTGAGATTTCTGATTAAATAGTTTATTTCTCATGAGATTATTATTTTGCTTGTGTGAATTTTGATCTTTTTGTTTTATTTGTATTTTAAAATGTTAACGCGTGTGTGTGTGTGCACGAGCGCGAGAGAGAGAGAGAAAGAGAGAGACTGGCACCTTGTCGTCTTGACAGACAATAGTCTGTAAAAATGGAGTTATACCTATATATAACACAAAGCCTGGGCTGAATTTATAGACCACATGTTGCCCATGCAGCATGATCCCTATCTCAGCCTAGTTTACTACAGAGGAAAGGTAACTCCAATACATCTGGAACAAGATCAGCTACAGAAGCTGCCATATCGACAAAGCATTGCTCTAACTGTCCGCCTGTTGGAGCTTCTATCTGACTAGTTGCAGACTAAGGCTTAGGGCATGGTCTGCCCTGTCATGACATTTAGTCTTTAGGTAGCATTTTCTCACACCAGGATAAGGTTTGTACCCTCCTAATGACGCTCCTCTACCCAAAGCCATTAGCACAATGTGGGGTTTCAGGTTTGATGAACATCGCCCAACACTTGGCGCTAACAGAAAGCAGGTAATACCGCCTACTGTTATATGGTGGCTAAGTCCTAACTGACTAAGACCTGACAACTGTACGTGTATAGCCAAGTGTTTGTTACTGTTGTAACGAAATTATTATGAGTCTATACTGCCATTTTGTACATTTTGTTGATATTCTTCCCAATGTTCTTTTATCTGTGTACCTGTATCTGTATTTTTTTAAGACAAGATCAAAAGTTATACGTGTGAAACTGACAGTGTTTTGACGTATTGCTTCACCAGGCAGTGAAGGAATTGTTGAAGATGTTGTACTCTTGGGTGCGCCAGTGCCTGCTGACCCCAAGATCTGGGCAAAGTTTGCTCATGTCGTGGCAGGCAAGATTGTCAATGGGTACTGCAGGTAGGTGTGGCTTGTGTGTTGGGTGAGTGTGGCCAATGACACTGGTAGGTGTGCCTTGTTACAGTTGGGTGTGGCTTGTGTTACAGATGGTTTGCATCTTGTGATACAGGTTGGTGTGGCAATTGTTACAGGTCTCCTCCTCCTCCTCCTCCTCCTCCTCCTCCTCCTCCTCCTCCTCCTTCTCCTTCTCCTCCTGCTCCTCCTGCTCCTCCTCCTCCTCATCTTCTTCTTCTTCTTCTTCTTCTTCTTCTTCTTCTTCTTCTTCTTCTTCTTCCTCTTCTTCTTCTTCTTCTTCTTCTTCTTCTTCTTCTTCTTCTTCTTCTTCTTCTTGATCTGCTACCTCCCACTTCTTCTCCTCATCTTCTTCTTGTATGTATGTTATGTTACATTATATTATCTCAAATGACGTCATAGCACATTGTATATTCCCATTCACACTCTTAATCATCTGGTGCAGCAGCCATCCCACAGGGATCTTTTGCGTGTGTGTAAGTGTGTATGCATGCATGATTTTTTTTTTTTTCATCAATGTTAGCTTCTTGTGTTTCTCCACAGAGGAGACTGGTTGTTGAAGTTTTTGTACAGAGCATCATCAGCACAGCTCAGTATAGCAGGGCTACGTCCGGTCAAGTGGGTGGACAGGCGGATGCATAATATAGATCTCACCAATGTGGTAAGGGAAGTAACACATTGTAATCATTCTAGACTGTTGTGTAAACCTGATATATTCTTTCATTCATTCAATAGCATATCCTTTGCAGAACCTCGCTCTCATAACAACCTTCAAGAAAACCTCTCGATCATAAACAAGATGTCCCGCATCTGAAACACCCATCTGGAGATCATCCACCACATCCTGCACCCATCTTCTCTTTGGCCTTCCTCTTCCTCTCTTTCCGGGCATGTATCCCTGCATGATTGTACTCTCCAAACTTTAGTGATGTTTGAAGTGAGCAAAATATTTCAATTTTCTTTGTTTTATCATCTTTAGTAGCCAACCTTCTTCAATATTTAGTTCTGGTCATATGGATGCATTTGTTCTTTTTTGTATCCAAGATATTCTTAGAACCTGTCTATAACATTTATATTCAAAGGCATTTATACACTGTTCAGCTTGTTTGGTATGTGTCCTGGCATATTTTGCAATGAGCAAGATGCATGCTCTTAAAAATCTAATTTCTATAGATCTATATGTCCCAGGCTACAATTTATTCAGGTGTTTTAGTTTTTGAAGAGCAGTAGATATTCGTCATTTAATTTCTTTCATTGTGTCACCATTGTTGGTAATTAATGACCCAAGATATTTAAAATGTTCCACCACCTACAAGTTTTCCTCATTAACTCGATATCTTCTTCTTCTACGTTCGTCCATAGAGTTTTTTTCGGACGTGATTGCGTTGTACCTGTTTATAGCAGAGCTGCATTCTTGCGCCATTAGGCCGACACATCAGACGTTTGCGGGCATTTGTTGACCGGGTTAACCTTCCCGGGGGTTTCTTAGGACGTTTAACTCACTGTTGTGATGTTATCCCCAATCCCAGGTGGCCCATTTAGAACAGCCGAAGACATCCTGGTCAGCCCTCAAGGGAAGGCAGGGGCAGACCATGGGCATTCCCCGCCATCCAAGGAGGCTTGCATAACAGAGCTCTGGTACTGGGCTCACCGAAGGAATCGTCACATCCTGCACATGACTGCTTAGCCTCACTTCTGTATATTGGGCCTTCCAGTCATGACAGGTGGTTCCTCTGGAAACCAGAAGAATGTAGTCTGCAGATGACATCCACACAGTGAGCTTTTGATTCAGACTTTCAATGTAATGGATTTGCTATCCAAGCAATATTCTATTTCGTGCCACTAGGACACTTTTTCCAACTTTGATGACACCCACATAGTGAGCTTTCGATTTGGACTTTCCACTTAATGGATTTTCTATCCAAGCAATATTTCATTTTGTGCCACTGGGATGCTTTTTCCACCTTTGATGACGCCCACACAATGAGCTTTTGATTTGGACTTTCCACGTAATGGATTTGCTAGCCAAGCAATATTCCATTTCATGCCTCTGGGATGCTTTTGTTACCGACATACCTGTGGTATGAAGTGTGGCAGTCTAAATACTTCTTCATGCACCTTTAGATGTCAACCTGAATGTAGTTAAAGTAAGCTGTGGTCAACTTGAGAACTTGTTGATATCTCCATAGAGCTTGTCCTCAAATGAAGCAGGCATGGGCCAAAGTATCTTTCTCTGTTCTGCATATATTGGGCACTCCTGCAGCAAATGTTTAGCTGTCATTTTACCAGTTCCACAATTACATTGATCGGTATTTCCTATCTTTAGTTTATTGAACAAGTGGTATTTCAGCCTGTTATGTCCTGTGCGGAGTCTGAAGATTGCCACTTGTTCACTTCGGTCGAGTTTGTAATATGCATCATCTTTCTGGTGGCCTGGATGCTCTGATTCCCATTTGGTTCTATAAGTGCTTTTTATAAACCTCTTTGCCTCATTATAGGTTATGTCTATGTCAGGCTGTGGTAGTCGTCCGCCCTCTTTTGCTAGTCTGTCAGCCTCTTCATTTCCAGGTATACTGCAATGTGATGGGATCCACTGTATTACAACTTTTTTGGATTTCTGACATAGTTCATGGAGTGCTGCTCTCAAGTCTGCTAGTTCTGTGCTGTTTATGCTTTTCACTGTTGAGACAACTGACTTTGCATCTGTGAAGATAGCTATTTGCTTCTCTTTATTTTCCTCTATCAAGAGCATTTCTGCTGCAGTTTTCAAAGCCTCTACCTCTGCTTTGAAGTTACTTGAAAATTTTCCAGTTGCCACTGACTGTTTTTTTTCCACTCCATTTTTTAAATTTAGGAGAATTCCTCCTCCTCCATTTTCTATTGAATTTTTGGCTGATCCATCTCTATATGCATGGGTCCAATTGCTACTTGGGTAATGTTCTTTTATGTAGTTAGGGCTACTTTTCTTCTTTCTGTTTCATTCTGAGTGTTCTTTTTCTCAATACCAGGAATGTTTTCTATCATCTCAGGCAGTTGCTACTGTCTTCAAGCTGGGAACTTGTGTGCATTGTAAATGGGTTTGACTGATGATATAGGATGGTGGTATAGGATCTGTCCTAATCTTTCGTTTTGTGGTTTCTACAAAATTGCATCACTTCAGTCTTCCCTTTCCAAAATCATTACATCTTTTATACATAGGGTGGTCTGTCAATCTTCTAAATTTGTCTGCTTGTTGCTGGGCTCTGCTATCTCTTCTATCCTGCATTGGTTGTAAACAAGTGATCTTTTCTAGTTCATTAATAGACATTGTTTTCAGGCTTCTAGTTATTATCCGCATTCCTTGATTTTGGACTCCCTTGGTAACTCCTAGATAGTTTGGATTTTCTTCATGGCGCAGTATTTTTCCATTCAATACCAGCTTAGGATGCTGAGTTTTATTTGAGAGGGAGAACACTGTCCATGTTGTTTTCTCCTCACTTATCTTCACTAGCCACGATTTTGACCAATCCTCTAGCGCTAATAAGGCTTGCTGTATTCTGCTGTTAGCTGTACTAATATATTCTTCAGATGTCCATATGGCTAGGTCATCTGCAAAGGAGGATGTGTGTTCTCTGGCTGGAAAATTTTCCGTGATGTCATTTATATATGCTAGGAATAATGTTGGTGAAAGAACTCCTCCTTGGGGGACACCTTGCTCCAACAGCATCTTTTTGCTGGTTTGTCCTTGTACTTTTGTCCTGGCAGTTCTGTTCTCAAGGTAGTGGCTGATCCATTTGTACATTTTCCCACAAACATGCATTTTTTGCAGTTTTACTTTCAGTCCTTCCTTCCATACTTTATCAAATGCTTTTTCTAAATCTATCCAGACCGCTAGTGTGTGCTTTTTCTCTTGGAAGGCATCCTCTATTTCCTGAGCTATATAGGTTATTTGATCTTCAGTGGATCTGTACTTTCTGAATCCTGCTTGGTGTGGTGTTAAGAGTTGGTTTTCTTCCAGATGCCATGTTAGCCATTGATAATGCGTTCCATTAATTTTCCTACACAGCTCAGTAGACTGATAGGTCGATAGCCATTTGGTTCTTCCAGGTCTTTTCCTTTCTTTGGGACTGGTATTAGTATAGCTTCCTTCCATGCCTGTGGGACTATTCCTCTCTTCCAGCTGTAATTTAGGACTGCTAGTAGTATCTAGTACTATTAGCATTTTTGCTTTAGTACCTAGTCCTATTAGCATTTTATTTGTGATTCCATCCTTTCCTGGTGATTTCTTCTTTTTAGGGTATTCATTGCCTGTTCCATTTCTTCCATTTTTATATTTGTCATCATATATTCTGTTACTGTCTCTGTATTACTATGATGTGTCTGTTTATCATTGATTGCTTTCTTCTGTTTGGTTGTAATATCAATGTGGTTTGCACTAGCATAGTGTTCCATTAGTGCATTTGCAGCCTTTTTTCCTGTAAGCAAGGCATTTCCTTGTTTAATTGTTATTTGTTTGTTTCTGGGTCCTTCATTGTTCATGGCTTTCACTAGTTTCCATAGTTTGTTTCCATCCCTGTCAAAGTTCAGGTTTTCTGTTTTTTCCCTCCAACAATCTCTTGTTGTTTGATTTACTGTTCTTTTATATTTTGCTGAGATGGCTTTGAGAGAGATGTTCGCTTCAGTTGTTTGTTCTCTCTCTGCTGTCTTCCTGGCATCTTCAACTTTGTCCTCCAAAATTTGTAGTTCTTCAGTCCAGTATGGTTTGTAATTTTTCCTCGCTCCTCTTGGAATGGACTCAGTGGCCTGCCTGTATTATTGCTTTGTTTAGACTTTCCACCATTTGTTTCATGTTGCCATGTCGTGTATTTATGTTTTCACAATATTTGTCTGTTAGTATGGCAAATCTGTCCCAATCAGCTCGTTTGTAATTCCAGCGAGGCAAAGGCTTTTGCTCCTGTGGAACATACTCCATATTCATTACAAGCTTGATTGGTCTGTGGT
This sequence comes from Cepaea nemoralis, assembly GCA_014155875.1. NCBI lineage: Eukaryota > Metazoa > Mollusca > Gastropoda > Stylommatophora > Helicidae > Cepaea > Cepaea nemoralis. The sequence goes on from JACEFZ010023520.1 coordinate 162,420, forward strand.
CACTACCTGCTAATTGGTCAAGCACATGGCGATCGATTTTGTGGAGGATGTCTCCTGTGCAGAAAGCTAAGTCTGGAGTAGAAGTGGTAAACCATCTTCTAGAGTAGAAGCTCGGTGTGTCGTCCGCTTTGTTGAGTAGATGGAGATTTGAGTCTATTTCCCAGTCCTCCACTTCATCTCCTCTGTTGTCAGTATCTGGGTATCCCCATCTTTCTGAACGGCTATTAAAGTCTCCGACAATAATGCAGTTTGTGTCAGTTATTTTCATGTTTGAAAGTGTAAGGTCCTTATCTGCTGGGCTATACAGATTGTAAATTCTTATTTTCACGTCCTTTATCATTATATCAACACCTATAATTTCCGTTTGGTTGTCAGAGATCACAGATACTTCACTGCAAGGTATTGTGTTTCGTGTAAGTATTAGAACTCCTCCTTTGTGTCCTTCGCGGTCGAAACGTGTGGCCTGATATCCTCTGACTGAGAATCTGCGATTGGCGTTGAGGTGTGTCTCTTGAATGCATGCCACATCTATTCTATCTTTATGAAGACGATGTGTTAAGGGGACTTTCTTGTTAGAAACTCCTTCAGCATTCCACTGTAGTATGTTGAGTGTCCGGGGTGTTTGGTCAATAGCTCTTAACCTACTCCTCTGTGCCTTGACTCCACAGCACAGGGGAAGGTGACCACCAGTAGTAATGGGTGGACCCCCTCGAGGCAGGGGGCCCGGCACTATCACCGCCTGATGGGACTTCACGGGATTAGCACCATACTGATTAATTTTAATCTGTGGCATCATGAATTGATTAAGTTACGTTGCACTGCTTTGTCAAGCCTGTGGCTCAGTACATCCGATTTCGACAAGCATTTTTCGGGTGTGCTTTCCCTAGCCTTTGACTGTCCCCAGTCTACCTACAAGGCAGCAGGTTTGTGTGTCTCTTGGTCTGGTTCCTCTCCCTTGACCTGTCCGACATGGGTGACCCTACCAGTAGCTGTGCTACCGTCGGCATAGCTCTTGGGTCATTGGAACATGCAAGCCCCTCTACCTCGTCATGGTGGACACACAGCAGAGGCGAACTCGATATATAGAAGAGGATATTTGGGGTGTGTTCAAAGAGTGTCAGATCTTGGTTCCAGTAAACATCTGATTATGTGTCCATCTGGCCTTACCTCAGAGATGTGAGTGTCTTCCAGATCCTCTGGTCACAACCTGCAGCACCGTTCTCTCCAAGCCGTGATGATCTATCTGTTATTCTGCACTGTACATGTGATTCTACAGGGCCTCAACCACATCTGCCTTATCATGCACCAATACCCCACCCAGCAGTGCACACTCTGCCAATCTATCCATCTGCTCACTTCCCACCATACCAGCATGTTTTATTGTTGAATGGAAGGAAGCCTGCCAGTCTGCCCGAGGCATGCCTGCCCTCACCTTTCTGGTCAAACTTTATAAGTCCTTTATAATCATGACATATGTGGGCTGTTTGTCCTTCAAACAGCAGAAACTCGCCGTGACTTTCTCCTCTTCCATTCTCAGACTATATGGTGTGATATCATACACCAGGCTCTCCTGTTTCAAACACTGTCCCCCAACCTTCACCTTAATAATTTGTGATACTTATGTTCCTCAATGCCTGATGTCATCTTTAGACAGCTTGGAGTTCACTGTTGCTTTCGTGGGCCAGTATATTTTTATTAACTCACTGTACAGAAGAGTCCTACAGTACATGTCCAGCAATTTGTTTTCTCCACACACGAATAGTGTTGAAGAAGAGAGACAAATTTACACATGTTTTTTATTCAGTTTGTTGTGGCTCATCCTGAGGTGAAGAAAAGTAATCTGTCCTGTCAGTTAAGAGTCTGGTAGTTGTCTCTGGATTCATTCTGTACTTTTTTAGTAGCCTAGAAATCTCTGCTTTTCTCAAAGTACGAGATTTTGTTATCTTCTTCAAATTCCCTAGGATAGACTTATACAAAACAAGCTTAGCGTACTCTGCCCCTCAGTTGTGGAACAATCTTTCACAAGAAATCAAAGACACCACCAATCACTAAAAATACAGTTGCGACCTGTTTGAACACTATCTCAGTACAGACTATATGCACGCCAAAAAAAAATAATAATAATTGTCTCAAATGACAACTAGTATAATAAACATTCCCATATGTATGGTACATTACACCCACCTCAGGTTATTATAGTGACTATGTTAATAATTGCTTTGGTGAGTCATGTATTATTGATTATTTTCCATGCGTTTTAATGCATATTTTCGTGTTGTGTTTGAGATTAGCTTCATAAGTGTTTCTTTGTTTGTTCATTCTCCTTTTTCTGCAAGTTGATCTGCTTTTCCACTTCTGGGCACTCCACAGTAGTACCCATTGCAATATGAGTCACTTTTGGCCAGGACCCTTGTTTGGTTATTTCTATGCTACCGGGTTCATTAGGAAAGCAAAGAATAGTAACACTGTAACCGCCTATACATGTCATAGTGACTAGAGAGGGTTGGCACCGGACTGGCTTCATCACCCAATATGAAATTTTAGCTGCAAAATCCAGTGAATCATGTTTACCAAGGGCTTGGCATGAGTTGGTGTATGACCTGTGCTCTGACAGGAGATAGTTAGTTAGTTAGTCGCTGTTCTAACTTCACAGCAAAGGGTCACCCAATTATTCTCCATTCCTGTGCCAGTGAATATCACACAAAATGCTCCTCACTACCCAATGTGAAAAGTGGAACAGACAGGAGTCTCGACAAACCCACAGCCTGCATAGGTATATTATGCATAATGCCGCTGCCAGAATGCCAACACAAAAGTCCACCCCAAAAAATACAGTTCATCGTCAATGGAAGCGGCAGTCACTAGAAAACCAGCAGGCATACATTACTGCATAAGGCAACCCAGTTAGTTGAGTGACCGGCCAGCCACCATTTTTCTGAACATGCAGTTCATGCTACAAACAGCCGCAATGGAACAGTGTACTACCAGTCCAACATGAGGAAAGTGCATAAGCACATCGAAGCCACAAGCATAATCACTCCAGAGGCCTTAACAGCTCAACCACCTATCCTCCATGTTGGGGACTGGAAGTGGGTTTCTGATGGGAGATGAAAAACAGAAGGACTTTGCTTGGCGCAATATTTCAGTTGTGAGACCTCTCAGAGCTTGTAGTTTACACATAGTTTAGCATATCAGACTGCTACTGGTACTGTTGGTATTGTGACTCTTCACTGGCTGTTGAAGATTAGGCTGTAGCACGTATGCTGTGATGTCAGTTCTTGATTCATCATCATCATCAAATGCCATGCCAGGTGGCATAGGTATTCATGACTCTCCACAAATCTCGGTCTTTGGTTTTCTGGATCAACTCTACTGATGATATTCCTCCATGCCACCGTCTCAATCTATCCAGCATCATTTCTCTTGGTCTGCCTCTGCCTCTCTTCCCCCTGATCTTTCCAGTTGTCACGGTGTTCTCCAATGCCTCTCTTCTCATCACAAGACCAAAGAAAGCTGTTTGCCTCTTTCTTATTGTTATATATAATGTTCTAGTTTCATTAGCCTCTTTCAGGCAAACATTCTTAGTTCTTGATTCAACTCAATATAATGCACTGCCTCAAAAGAGGAACAGTGAAGAAGAAGTTGAAGATGTTCTAAAACTTTGAATGCATTGAGGCAAGCATTGTATCTTTCTCTCACAAAGGTATCTGGTCATCTGGATTACAAGCAACAACTTGACACTATCTTGAAGGCGGTTGGAATACAGACGAAAGTAGGTCAGTCATCAACTTCCTCATTGGACAAGTCAACTGTTGCAGAAATTAGTGCTAGTGCTGCCTCCAATCTGGTCCTCATGGATGAGTTATCCAGTTCTGATGATGACATCAGGCACCAGCCAGAGTCAGTTTCTGTCTTTGTGAAAGGAAAAGCTGAAGATGGTTTCATCCTAGAGTCATTGAGTTCTGACTCCGGGGTGGTAAGTATGCTAGAGTCGGATTCACAAGAGATGTTGAAGGGTTTGGATATGATGTCAGTGGCGTCAGAGAGTTCTGGTGATCCCTGTTGTGCTGACCGTGAACTGGCCAGGAAGAAAGACACCAACATTTAGTTGTATGTTGTGTCCTGTCTACAAAGCTTACATAGGGAATGTTATGGTGAGATAAATTTATGTCCAACTTTGTTGCTTTGTTTTACAGTGAGATAAATTTATGTACAACTTTGTTGCTTTGTTTTATGTCTCCCAGCAATTGTGGGTGATCAATATGTTACATATTTTTTTAATATTATGTTTTTTTAAGAATATATATATATATCCTTAGAAGGATTGATGTTGCCACATTTGGCCTTGAGCCTAGTCACACCCAAGAGCTGTACACATTAAGTAAAGTCGCAGAAAGACTACTTCTGGCAGGTCACCTTGCATTATACAGTTATAACATTGCTATATATATATTATGCCAACAACTTCAGATGGAGGAGCGCAACTGAAAGGGTACAATCTTTATCCTGGTGCAATGAAATGCAACCTAAAGACAAAATGTCATAGCAAGGCAGACTAGGCCCTAAGCCTTGGTCGACAACTGTTTAGGATCATGGTTCCAACAGGCAAACAGTCAGAGCATTGCTTTGCTGATCATCTGCAGCTGGTATTGTTCCAGATGTATTGGTGTCACCTCTCCTCTGGAGTAAACTAGACAGACCGAGAGAGGGATCATGCTGCATGGGCAACACATGGTCTCTACAATTCAGCGCTGGCTTTGTGCTATGGAGAGGTTATTATGCCTTATTTTTTCAAGCACAATGTAACAAACTATCGTCTGTTAAGATATCGTCTTTTTATTACATTAAATCAAGACACAATAAATATTAATTTTCTTATATTTCATTTATATTTGTCTTAGTTTTAGCCGGTGCTGTGGAATGGGGTTACAAACGCAATTTGCAATCTCGTATCCTGTGTTTGAAACACATGTGCAGATGATTTGGAATCAGACCGCTTAGCACTGGTTTTCATGCAATGGTATGAGTGCTGGTCATTCAGAACATAATCTTGCCCACGAAATCACAGTCAGTCAAAACATGCTGGGGTTGACTATGACATCCTTTAAAAGAATATGCAATTAACTGTTTTTATTATATTACTTCATTATTTTCACTGATTTTCCAATGAATTTGGTTTTTGTGGACCTAGACATTTACATGTATTTCTTTTTATTGTGTGTCCTCGGGATTTAAAATATTTTTTTGTCTCAATGGGGACTGAGAGTTTGACATGCACAAATAAGTGGGGTGGGGGTACATGTGTATTGAGAACTTGAGAATCCTTGATGCTGTCTTAAATCAATGTGTCTTGCCCTGAATGGTACTTGAGTAATGTGTACTGTGCTTGTATTTTGCTTGCTGCAGGAAAAAGATACAGTGATATGAGTTGAATGATTGTATAATGCAAGGTGACTTGCCAGGAGTACTCGTTCAAAAGTCACAGATTGTGAGAATTGTATGGATTTTCTGCCCTTGGCATGCTGGAGTGCGGGGGAATGAACAGGCTGATAGGCTGGCATGGAGTGTACCTCTCGGTGGTAGATTACCTATGGACAAGGGAGAGGTGGTCGAGTGCCTGTGGGACCTTGTGGAGAAGGAGGTGGAGCAGAATCAGAACCAGTATGTGGACAGAATGATATGGCAGGGGATCGGGCAGGGGTTCTGGACGAATCTCAAAACTGAGAGAGAAGACGAGGAGAACTTTCAATCAGATGGCAGTTGGAACCATTAGGAGTTAGGAGTATGACTCTTCACTGGCTGTTGAACGAGGGGACGCAGCCCATGTTGGAATGTACTGAGTGCAGTGATATCGGTTCTTAGCTCAGCTCAACTCAACTCAATCATTCTGCCACTACCTAATGTACACTGTTCTTGGGTATGACTGGATTGAATGCAGGATGTGGCAACTGCCATCCTTGTATGGAGACAGTGAATACTAGACCATGTACAGGATAGTTGTTTGTCAGATAGAAGCCAGAAAGAATCCAGATGTGAACCTTGTGTGTTATCTTTCCTGTTAACGTTCCAGTATGACCACGTATGATATCTGTCAAGAATGTTATGAGGTGAGACTTGTGAATTTTGCAGCGTAACATAACTCTAGGTCCTAATTTGAAATAAAATATAAACTAATTTGAAATGCAATATGTACGGTTTGACAGAACATATATGCTAATTTGTAATAAAATATATACCGATTTGACAGAAAATATATACTAATTTGAAAGAAAATATGTACGATATGACAGAAAATATATGCTAATTTGAAATAAAATATATACTGATTTGACAGAAAATATATATAATTTGAAAGGAAATATGTACAATTTTATAGAAAATATATGCTAACTTGAAATACGATGTATACTAATTTGACTGAAAATATATACTAATTTGAAAGGTAATATGTACAATATTATTTTAAAAAATGTATATTAATTTGAAATAAAATATATATTGATTTGAAAGAAAAAATGTACGATTTGACAGAAAATATACACTAATGTGAAAGGAAATATTTACGATTTGACAGAAAATATATGTTACTTTGAAATACAGTTTATACTAATTTGACTTAACATATGCACTGATTTGATAGAAAATATATACTTATTGAAATACAATGTATACAAATTTGAAAGAACACATATACTGAAGAAAATTTATACTGGTTTGAAATAACATGTATACTTTTTCTTCTTCTTCTGTGTTCATCCAGAATGTTGTTTTAGACGTAATTGTGTTGTGCCTGTTTACAGCAGAGCTGCGATATTTGAACCTTTCGGCAGACACATCCAATTTCTTCAAGCATTTGTTAACAGGGTTACTTTCCCGGTAACGTATACTGTTTTCAAAGAAAATATATATCAGTTTGAAATAAAATATATACTGATTTTAAATAAAATATACTAGTTTGAGGTAAAATATACATGAATTTGATGAAAGAAAATATAAACTTATTTGAAAGGAAAACTTATATAAAATAAGGAAGGGTTGAACTAAGTGTATTTACTGGTTCAAATACTTGACCAGTGTTTGTTCATATTTTTACGCATTCCTCTACTCAGTAACCGCGTCTTTCAGGTTTATGTGCCAGTTGTGATATTTCTTAGAATATATTACCTGTGTTCATTTTGTTTGTGTCAGGGTTTGTTTACTTCTTGTTGTCACCTGTAGACTTGCTGTGGCTGTTGCTGTGGGTGCTGCTCTTCTTCTTCTTCTTCTTCTTCTTCTTCTTCTTCTTCTTCTTCTTCTTCTTCTTCTTCTTCTTCTTCTTCTTCTTCTTCTTCTTCTTCCCCTTCTTCTTCTTTTCCTCCTTCTCTTCCTCCTCCTCCTACTCCTCCTTCTTCTTCTTCTCCTCCTTCTTCTTCTTCTCCTTTCCCCCTCTTCTGCCTAACCCCTCCGCTTCCTCCTCCTCCTCCTTCTTCTTCTTCCTTTTATATCTTGCTGGAAATGCTAAAATACCCCCTCTTTCTCTCTGTCTATCTTTGTCTCTCTGTCTATTTCCATCTCTTTGTCTATTTCTGTCTCTTTATCTATTTCTGTCTCTCTATCTCTCTGTCTAATCTCTATACCTCCTCTTTGTCTCTCTGCCTATCTCTGTCTCTCTTTCTGTCTCTCTCTTTCTCTATCTCCCTTTCTTCCCCCTATCTCTCTCTTTCTTTTGCTCTCTTGTTTCCTCTCTTTTTGGCTTGTCAGTCTGTCTATTTGTCTGTCTGTGCTGAGTTCAGGTGTGTGTGTCTGTCTCTCTGCCTGTGTGTGTGTCAGTGCAGTCTTTCTGCACAAGCATGTGTGTTTGTGTGTTAGTTATTACACATATGTTATCTTATAAATTTTATATTCTTATTTTATATAAACTTTTATCTACATTATCTATGTTACTTATTATGCCTGATATATTACATACTTGTCTATGTTATATTAATACACAATCAACACTCGGTTTAATGGAACCCAGCTGCAATTCATTTTGGGAACTACTAGTTTAATGGACTCCACTGTAATACATTTTGGGGGCTACTAGTCTAATGGACCCTACTTTAATATATTTTGGGAGCTACTAGTTTAATGGATCCCACTGTGATTTATTTTGGGAGCCACTAGTTTAATGGACCCCACTGAAATACATTTTGGGAGCCACTAGTTTAATGTTCCCCACTGTAATACAATTTTAAAGCTACTAGTCTAATGGTCCCCATTGTAATTCATTTTGAGAGCTACTAGTTCAATGGACCCCACTGTAATACATTTTGAGAGCTACTAGTTCAATGGACCCCAGTGTAATACATCTTGGGAGCTACTAATAGTATGAGGGTCTATATTGTTTACTGTATTATATCTATATATTGTTACTTTACAATATTATATATTGTTACTTTACTATTTTATATCTATATATTGTTGCTTTGCTTTATCATAATATCTATATATTTTTAATTTACTATATTTTAATATGCGATGCAGCTAGAGGAAATAAAAGTATAATTATATATTTATATTTTTCAATGTAAATACTCTGGTATTAAATAATTAACAGACATGTACATCTTATAGTGTATGTGTGACGGTGCCATTTTATTAAATTGTTTTTTGTGAGTTCCCATTGTGTTCATTTATTTTGTCACAAATCCTTGAATTGTGTTTGTATTGATAGTACACCTCCCGCGTTAGAGGTACATCTCACAGACTAGCTCTGGCCTCTCACAAATTAGCTCTGGCCTCACACAGATTAGCTCTGGCGTCTCACAAATTAGCTCTGGCTTCTGACAAGTTAGTTCCAGCCTCACAATGACTATACCTACATCTCACACAGTCTAGCTCCAGCCTCATAATGACTATATCTACACCGCACACAGACTAGATCTAGCCTCACAAAGTCTATACCTACATGTCACACAGACTAGCTCCAGCCCCACACAAAGAAGCTCCAGCCTCACAATGTCTATACCTATATAACAGAGTAGGCTGTTATACGGGGTTTAGTTAGGTGGCACGGCGTGCAAAGGGAAGGAAATAAATAGCTGATGCACGCGTGAGCACCGTAGTTAGGTAGTTAGGGACGCTCACGTGCTGACGTAGAGATAAACAAGGGTTAGTTACGACTCAGCCACCAAGCCAGCAAGATGTCTTTACTTTTGTAGTCGCTGTATGCATTTTGATATCACTGAAGATTCTTCCAATAAACTGAATTTTATAGTCATCGTTGGCTTGACTTCCTACATAGCCGTTGCTTTGAGTCTTGTCGCTCTGTTAATAGACTCAAATTGGAGCCTAACTGACCAGGATCCTGAATCATGGATTGTTGAGGAAAACGCGAAGTATTGACCACGGCAGGAATTTTCCGAAGTGCGTTTTAAAGAAAGTGCTGCTACGTTTCAAAACTATTGGTGAACGCAGTTGGAAAAGATGGCTTCTTCTATTACCATAGCTGTGGCCTGAAACTGTCGTTCTCAAGAGGCTGCTGCTGCTCCACATCGTCATTTTCAAAGGGCTATAAGAGCTCGTTGTCAAGTCAGCTCCAGGCTCTGTTGGGTCGTGAAGGCCGCTGTCCAGTCACTCCTATACGCCGCTGTTGGATACTAGATACACATCTAACCGTACCTCTCAATGTTGCAAACCTGAATCGTTACTATGCAATTTCCATCGAGGGTCTATCGGCAGCCGTATAATCGTTTTTGCTGAATCGAGAACTGGTCTAATTGGGCAGCTGCAACAACGCTGAAGGTTACTCAAGTTTGAGAGAAAAATGTCCAGGTCATGAAGATGTTTCTCATAATATGCGATCCAGCTGCATTGGGCTCCTCTGAGGCGGTTAGGCATAATGGTTGCCGACTCTGCTAGAGAGGATAGCCTATTTCACTCGTCTTGTTTACCTGACAAAAGTTGAGCTCGAAACGTTTTCAGGCCAAAACGATACATTTTGTACCCATCCACGGGTGAAGTTAGAAATCAGAAGTCAGAAGTGCCCATCCACGGGTGAAGTCAGAAATCAGAAGTCAGAAGTGCCCATCCACGGGTGAAGTTAGAAGTTGCCCATCACACAGGCGAAGCTAGAAACCTGAACCCAGAGGTTTTCCGGGAGACAGAAAGGAAGCAAATATCACGCTCGTCATTTAGGAGAATTTTGAAGAACACTTATCGGTTGGAAAGTACAGCCTGTATACGCCTCACGTTGTATCCTTACATAAAAAGTATATTGATTATATGTAATTATAACATTGTAATTGTGCAATAATTTTTATTGATTGAAGTTATTAGGATATCTAACAAAAACACTAAAATGGCACAGGATGAGGCTTCGTTGACACAAATTTTGGGTGGAGTAGGTAGAGCAATAGGCAGACTTAACACAGCAATAAAACAGCAAGGGGTAGGTACAGACATTGAAAAATTCAGTGGTCAAGCAAGAGATTTTAAGAAATGGATGACAGCGGTAGAGAAACACTGCATTCTTGGTAGGAGCCACGGACGAAGAAAAGAAAAAAATTGCTTACCAGGCCACAGTAACACCGGTTTCGGATCATATTAGGAGGAAATTAGAAGCTGGGGCAGATGAGACTTGGGAACATTTTAAAGATGATCTAGCTCATAAATACGCGGAGATCACAGATCCTCAACATGCATTTTCAGTGCTGAGACAGTCTAAGCAGAACAATGGAGAAAGTGTGCAACTATACAGTGATAGGTTAATTAATCTAGCTGAGGAGGCGTTTCTAGGACAGAACGTACAGGGTGAAGAGGTAGAAAGGATGTTAGTTGGAATATTCGTTGATGGAATAAAGTCGGATGGACTTAAATTCAAGCTTATGAGGGAAAATCCTGCAAGATTATCACAGGCTGTGGATATAGCTGTACAGGAAGAAAGTTTGAGAAGGAGATTTAGACTAAGGGTAGGAAGAGAAATAGGAAGCAATAGAGAAGATAGAATTGAGGAACCTATGGAGATAGGACAAGCAAGGTACGGATGGAGAAGACGGGGAGAAATACAGACACTGCAGGGAAATAATAACGAAAGTAATCAAGATAGAGGAAGACAAATGAGAAATCCTATAAGAGAGACAGTAGCTAATACAAATATGGTCTGTTGGAATTGTGGACAGAGGGGACACACTTTTAGATTTTGTGGCAACAGACGTGCTCAGGTTAGTGCACAGAATGGAAGTGTAAATAGTAGACCAAATAGGAATTTTGGAGAAATGCAAAGAAGACGCGGAGTTAAGCAGACCAGCGCAGAAATATTGACACTGGTAAGAAATTATAGAAGACAACGTAGTCGAGGTTTCCAATCGAATGGCCAGTATGATACCATTACGCTACGGCCACGTCAAAGCTCAACCTGCTTTAACAGTGTGTAGAAGGTACACTTTTATAGACCGTGTCCAAATAATAGACAGCCGCTTTATAACAGTGACAGAAAGTACCGCAGGCGTGATATAAGCTGTATAAATATCAAATCTGACGTGACAGGGACAAGGAGGTATATGGAGAAACAATATAACAAGCCAGAAGCCAATGCTTATCAGAGAAAGAATTTTTATAAGAAACGACGGAACTGGCCATCCAATAATAAAGATGCGAGAACGTTGCGAAATCAATGGTTCGAGATCAGACGGTTGAGATATTCACTCGCAAAGTCAAGCAAAGGAGAAGATCACCTCAGTAGGACCTCAGGTACTCGGGAGGTATTTTCAGTTTTTAGGGGCAGACACGAATGAGAGACACAGACGCAGATGATTGAAGTGGTAGATAATAACACACAGACACAAATTGATACCATGGAAAAGAAAGTCCAGGTACAACCAGCCAGCAAGATAACGAAGGGAAGTCAAACCGAGTTACTGGAGATTGTAGAAACTCCTCATGTGAAATTAGAAAAAAGGAGACACAGTATAAATTAAAAAGGATAGACAGACAGAGACCAAAGATGTTAGAAGACAGGTGGGAAAGAGTGTTGGGGATAGGAATGCAAATAGTCTGGTGGTCAATGTGGGTACGACTGGTGTGGCAGGTTCCTCAGATAGAAACATTGAAAGTATCCCAAACCGGAGCATGAAAGATGGAAGTATAAATAAGAAGAAGGTCAGACGTTCTGGTGCCGACCAAAGGGATATTATTGCCATGTCTGCAGTCAATTATAATAAGCCTGTTGAGGGAACCATCATTAGTGAATCTTCTGAAGACGAGGAAGGAAGGTATAAGAGATATGTGACTTATACGGAAAATAGCGAGCAGACGGACGCAGTAACGACACGAACAACAAATAGAAGTAAACGAAGGAAAGCATTTAAACCGACCTATACAGTAGATGATGAGAGAAAGCTTAGGGAATATATGAGTTTAAGACCTCAATACTTTACAGCTACTGATATTGAAAACGAGTTTGATTGCTACTTCTCATGAAGACAGACACTATTGTCAGAAGATACCTTGTTATAGTTAGACTTGAAAAGTTGACTGATGAGTGACGTGACGGAATACGTTGAGAGAATCTGACTCGTTAATAGTGTAGGATGAAGTGATGAGGAGGTTGAGGAGAAGTGAGTGAGTAGTTGACTGTCGGAGTGATTTGATGTGGAGAATCGGGTAGGACGGATGATTGGGAGAGTGGACGAATGGGAGTTTAAACGTCCCTTGTCCAGAATGGTCAGATGGGTGTTCACGTTGAGTGATGTGTGCTGGAGTAGTGGACGTAAGGTAAACTTGACACAGAAGTAAGCTTATTATCATTGCTAGAGATAATGTGTAGTTTGAGTCGGGTAGGCTCTGAGTTTTTGAAAGGGAGTGAATGATTGAGAAAAGTGAAAATAAGAAAGCAGTTGAATTGTGAAAGTCCTGTTGAGTATTGGAGTGATTCGTCTAGTTATGCGTTGTCCTTGCGTGTGTAAAAGTGTAGACAAACATGTGTTCGTAGCGCTGAAGAGGGAAGTTTTGAAAAGTCGTTTGGGGTGGAGTGCATGGATACAACGATGTCAGGTGGCTGGTAGTTGCGCATAGATGTACGGGGCGCTTGGTATATCTTAGACTTGAAGCGGTGTGAAGGGAGATTGTGTCACTGTCTGAGCAAGCATAAAATACGAGTGCCGTGCGAAGTATTGATGAGTGGTGACGCTGATAAAGCATACCGGTGATTTCGTGGAGGACAGAGTAAGTGAGTGCTGTGAAAATTGAAAAAGGTAGAGAGTAGATGATTGAAAATTTGAGATGGCTTCTGTTTAGAATGAGTGGTATTGGATGGTATAAATAATTAATGAAAATCCTATGACAGGATGACAGATAGAGAATTAACGTTCCGTTTGTTGTTTTAGGAAGCAGATTCCATGTCGTTGGCGGATGTGAGTGTGCGGAAGAATGAGAGAACACAGAGAAGTTAGCTGCGAAGGGCTGCTGATAAATGGGAAAGTGATTGTCAGCGAGTAAAAAGTATAGACAACAGGATTAATGTGTTGGATGATGGGGGTTGGCGAAGAATTGGTTGTCTGAGTCAAATTGTGAAGAGAAGAGTTGATGCTGGTTGGTGAAGATAATAAGGAAAATTGAGGAGTAAGGATGAGAGAGGCAGAAGTGAGTAATTCTGAGAAAGTATTATGTGAAGAAGCATGTGAATCGTTAGAAGCATGTTAGAATGTAGGGCTTATTAAGAGCTTGAGGAATTAATAATACGGGAGAATGCAGCGTTTCTTACGTCAGGTGTTCGAAAGCAGTCAACAGTAAACGTTAGGAATGGGAGACTAATGTTACGGAAGAATGTAGAGCTTGAGACGTCGACTGTATGATGTGCTCCCCAGACCTAGTACAATTAGAAGTAAGACAAATGTGGTACTAGAGACTAATTAAGAGACTGACACTATCAGGTAGAATGATGTGAGAAAATAAATGGCTTAGTTTGCGATTATACTTGCTGGAGGAGAGGTGATTGTCGATTTTCAGAAAAAGTATGGTCATTTTTAATTAATGACTTTTGTTGAGGGAATAAATATTGTTCTGCGTATGATGAAGAATATAATCTGTCGGTAACAGATATATTTTGGGGTTAATGCAGGTTAATAATTGTCCTAGCATTGAGTTTTTTTTTTTTTTTTTTAATTGTTTTAGAGTAGTGGAATTAGGCATGACTTGTGTTCTTTGTAGTGAATAGATATATATTACTCATTGGTCCGTATAAGAGACTAATGTTGTTTGGTTACAATAAGTAGTTGATTTTATTTGAACTTGATTACTATTTCATTATGTATATTTATTTTGAAAAATGTGGGGATATATGAAATCATGTGTGAAAACCAGGGTGTGGGGGGGGGGGGGGGGGGGGGGTGACATTGTTTTATTTTGATTTGTCGTGACTCCAGTTATTTATGAATTGTGGTTTTATTTAGGTTGCATATTGCCTTGTTTGTTTATTTTCACTTGCAAAAGTTATAATGATTTTGCTTCTTGAGTTGCCTTGACCATGTTTAAAATAGTTTTTCTTTTGGCGTTCAGTTGTGGGGAGTTATAAAATATGAACTGGTCCATATTAATGGTCCATATGGATTGAATGCCATGGGAGGAGAGTGGTTTAACTCAAAAAGGGGGCGGCTGTGCTTATCAGCATAAAATAAACATATTGGGAATAAGTATAATCATGGGCAATAGTAATTGGGGGATGCTGTGCTTACAGCATGAAAGAAGAAGTGTAAATTAAAATATAGGAACACTAAAGCCATAGAGGTTGGGAAGGTGTGTTACAGATAGAAAGTGCAGTCATATATTGCTGGCTGTTGTTGGCAGCGCAAATAATACAGGTTGGAGAGTAGAATAATATTTTTTTACTGAGTGTAGAAGGCTGGAATTTTAGATCGATGTAACTTTTGACAAGAGCATTTATTATTAACAAAAATGAAGATTAGCGGATTAAGTGATTTGGGTTGTTGAAAACTTTATTTTATAAAGTTTTGAAAGTGCATGGGAGGATAAATGTGATAAGTGTGACTACTTCTTACTACTTTATATTCTTCGGTGCGCACCAACCACTTTCTTGTCTATCTTTCCTGTCTATCCTGTGTTGTTGAGAGTATGATAAGTTGTAGAAATACATAAGAATCTTCAATTTTTGTTAATCATAATTTCGATCGACATTTTATCAATGAAATGAAGCGGGTTGCTTTGCGAAGAATATTATAAGATGAGTTTTTGTGATATAGACTTACGATATGTGAATAATATATGTGGATGTTATAGAGTATGGGGTCGTGGCGGCTGGCTATACGATAAATCGGGTGGATAGAGAGAGGTGTAATAAATAAGAGTTCCAGGTTAGAGTAGAGGTATATGAATTTTGTAGTTGGGAATGTGAGATAGATTAAGATTGTTTGGTACAAGATAGGTAAGCGGATTGCTTATGCTTTTACAGAAGAAGAAGTAACTTTAATTGTGTGGGATTATTGGGTTAAGTGACTTGGGTCATAGATTTGGGGTAAATGAGTTGTGGAATTAAGACTTTTCGGGGAAAAGTCTTGTTAGGGTAGGAAGGTAATATAACAGAGTAGGCTGTTATACGGGGTTTAGTTAGTGGCACGGCGTGCAAAGGGAAGGAAATAAATAGCTGATGCACGCGTGAGCACCGTAGTTAGGTAGTTAGGGACGCTCACGTGCTGACGTAGAGAAAAACAAGGTGTTAGTTACGACTCAGCCGCCAAGCCAGCAAGATGTATCTACTTTTGTAGTCGCTGTATGCATTTTGATATCACTGAAGATTCTCCAATTAAACTGAATTTTATAGTCATCCTTGGCTTGACTTCCTACATGCAGTTGCTTTTGAGTCTTGTCGCACTGTTAAACCTACATCTCACACAGTCTAGCTCCAGCCTCACACTGACTATACTACATCTCACACAGTCTAGCTCCAGCCCCACAATGACTATACTACATCACACACAGACTAGCTCCAGCCTCACACTGACTATACCTACTTCTCACACAATGTAGCTCCAGCCCCACAATGACTATATCTACAACTCATCTCATACAGACTAGGTCCAGCCCCACAATGACTATACCTACATCTCACACAGACTAGGTCCAGCCCAACAATGACTATACCTACATCTCACAGAGACAAGCTCCAGTCTCACAATGACTATACCTACATCTCAGACAGACTTGCTCTAGCCCCACAATGACTATACCTACATCTCACACAGACAAGCTCCAGTCTCACAATGACTATACCTACATCTCACACAGACAAGCTCCAGTCTCGCAATCACTATATCTACATCTCACACAGTCTAGCTCCAGCCCCACAATGACTATACCTACATCTCACACAATTTAGTCCCACCTCACACAAATTATTTGTATATATATATATTCTTGGACAAGAAGAAAGTTGGTCTGCTTGATTGTGATCCCATCAACCACGTACTGCCCTTGACCTAGCAATAAACACCGTCTCACTGCGTGCAAGTTTTTGCTGTTATTTGTACTCGTACACCAACGACTTCTTCTTTCCAGAATCTCACCCACGTGGGGGTTATCTGTTAGTGGGACAACCGTGTTGATGTCCCAGGACAAACATCTTATCGTGACCGATACTCCAGCAGATTTATTACAAGCCTCACTGCATTCTCACAGTAGAGTGATAGAGCCAGCGACAATAGTCCTGTATGCGACACACGTATCACTTTCTTGCTCACACTTACGTCACGTGACAGTTTCAGCACGATGCAGACGTCAGAGTCATTACGCTGAAGTTATAGCGTCTACTTAAGGGGAGATCAGCTTGGCCGAATGGATAAGATCGCTCGCTCTAAACTTCCGGAGGTTCAACTCTACATCGGTCAGTTGGACTAATATGTTGACTTCTCGTCCTTGACTTGGGGACGTACATTACAAAGTACCTCAGAAGTAGGAGTGGGTTCGCCTGATGGCGAGGGATACTGGTAATGGGGAAAACCTAATCCACACGCAAATATCAATCCAATTCACTATAAGTAATGGGACGCAGAGGTGTTTCCAAGGCACCAGGGCCGGGTTATATACGGCCAAGACCTATTGACGCGTCCTCGTCGAGCGTCCTGGGCAACAGGTCCCTTCGGGGTCCTGGCTAAAGTCAGTAGGATCGCCGATTCCTCCGAAGTCGGAGAGTGTCTGCCTGTACGGCGAGGAACCACCAGTCTGCACACCAATAAGCCAGACATGGGACAACGGATACTCACGCAAAATCAGGTCCTGTATGACATCACACTGATGTTGGACAACAGGATGCCTTCATCCGACATACAGGACTTCGCGTTGGAGCTCAAGCCAACGAACACAAGCAAGCACTATAAGTAATAACACGCGTATGGACTACGATTCAGTTCAAAGCAAGCGAACGTTTAAAAAAAAAAAAAATTGAGGAAAACTAGCTATTAAATAGTATAGGGTGTATTTTAATAACTATGCAGTGTTTGAAAATATTGCTGGTCCGAGTTTTGTATTCGCCTTCTGTAAAGTTCATGCAACATAATAGGTAAATACAAAACTTGGACTGGCAAAATTTTCAAACACTGCACAGTAATTAAAAATACACCTTGTATTACCCTGGAAACTGAAATATTTTGGCCATAATAAACTCCCAGAGTGGCTTGGTGAGTAGTGATGGATGACGTAGTTCAGGGAAGAAGTCGCAAAGATTGACCAACACGACGAAGGCCACAAGATATTACGAGCAGTTTATGCATCAGGGTACATGACACCGATAATCCTTTCGACTTTCGGCGGGGTGGGATGAGTGTGTCCGTTCTACTATGGAATTGCTGTGTGCTGGACTACAAATTTCAGATATGATGTTGTTGTTATATGAATGTTGGATCAGTTGTATTATGTGTGCGTGAATGTTGGTTGTTATTGTCGCATATGTCGTGCCTGGGTGGCGGGTGTGATTGGCAGATGTTATTTATTGTATGTTAGAACGGTGCCTGCTGTCTGTTATAGGAATTAATGTTGTGTGTTTTTCATTGTAAGTGTGTGTGTGTGTGTGTGTGCGAGTGTGTGCATGACTGCGTAAGTGTGTGTAAGTGCGTGAATGTGTGTGTGCCCACCTGTGTGTGTGTGTGCGCGCGTATGTGTGTGTCATGTACTAACTGATTAGAGAATTAGACGTAGACAATCAAGGTCACTTCATGAGAAGAAATAAATTGGAGAACTTGGTGGCAACTGGCACGATTGAGGGGAAGAGAACAAGAGGAGGTGGCAGAGAGGTAATTATCTGCATGGCTTGGCCACACGGCATAATTGAGACAAGAACACTGAGCTGATCCTTGACTCTGGTGATAGTGTGAGGTGGCAAATCATGACCGCCCATGCTTATCGGCAAGGCACATGATGGAAGTAGTAGTATTAGTAACAGCAGCAGTAGTAGTAGTAGTAGCGGTAGTAGTAGTAGTAGGGTAGTAGTAGTAGAGTAGTTAGTAGTAGTGGTAGTATGGCAGTAGAGTAGTAGTATTTGTAGTAGTGACTGGTTCCTTGCCGAGTTTACAGACGATAGTCTGTTACATTGTGGTTCAAAAAGGTATAATAACTACAACCCATGGCGGTACGACCAGGGATGGAGTTGTACCTCTCAATAGCACAAAGCCCAGGCTGAATTGTAGAGACCATGTGTTGTCCATGCAGCATGATCCCTCTCTCTGCCTGCCGAGTTTACGCCAGAGGAAAGATAACCCTATACATCTGGAATAAGACCAGCTGCAGAAGCTGCCGGATCAGCAAAGCAATGTTCTAATAGTTGTAGTGGCAGTGGTTATGGTAGCACTAGTAATAGTTGTAGTGGTAGTGGTTATGGTAGCACTAGTAATAGTTGTAGTGGTAGTGGTTATGGTAGCACTAGTAATAGTGGTAATACTTGAGGTAGTGGTGTGATCGTTGTCGTCCCCACCACAACAGCAGTAGAAGTAGCAGATATATTAATAAGCTTAGAAATGCTAGTAAGCGTAGTAGTAATGGTAAGTGTAGTAGAAACACGCCGGCTCCCTGGCTAGGGGTTAGCGACTTTCTCCGTAATCCCGTATATCCACGTGACGAACGTAACTTGCGTGAGAATCGGTAGCGGTTCTTCCCGCTTTGGTGAGCAGGCCGCTCAGAAAGCAATGGCAAACTAATGAGCGTAATCTTTTCCAAGAAATCAACAATCAGATGAAAGATGCTGATGTTGACAGCGATGTCCTGTAAAGGATATGCGGAAACCCCCCCCCCCCCCCCCCCCCAATGTAGAAACGCACCAATAATTATTCGTAATCATGCCTACCCGCGTTAGAAACACTGCTGCGCGCGATTTGGGAGCAGACCTTGTTGCACAGGGTTTTGACAAATTGGTCGTTCAGAAATCAATGGCAAACTACTGAACGTAAAGTTGCCAAGACATCAACAACAGCAGTAAAATGCTGGTGTTGACAGCGATGTCCTGTAAAAGGGATATGCAAAAAAGTACTGGTAAGTGTAGTAGAAACACATCAATAATTATATTAGGTGTAGAAGTAATCGTAAATGTAGTAGAAACACACAAGTAATATTAGGTGTAGTAGTAATAGCTGTAGCGGTAGTAGCATGGTCGGTGTCTTCGCAGCAGTAGAAGTAGATATAGGAGTAAGTGTAGTAATAATATTAGACGTAATCGTAAGAATAATATAAACACGCCAACAGCCATGTTTTACAGCTTGCTGTGATACATAAAACAAAACAACAAAACTTGTCTAGTCAATTATGCACTATACGCCAACACTCATATCATTTACAGCACTGAGGTGTGACCCCGAGGCCAAAGGTTAAAGAGTGTCAGCTTTGTGAAAGAGAAACCCATTAAACTAAGGCTCTTATTGACAGTTCCTCGGATCTAACACAACAAGATCCCACCGACCTGTACAGGTAAGTCAACATTTATTGTGCGTTAAATACGAAATAATTAATTAATAATAAAAACGAAATACTTAAAAAAGAAATACCAAGTGGATAATTTTAAATACCTAAAGGCATTTATAACATCAGATGGAAGGTGCATAACGGAGGTTAGGAACATAATAGGGCAAGCAAAAAGCTACATTTCAGAAAATGAAAAATATCTTACGCAATAAGTCACTATCACTAAATGTAAGAACGAAAGTGCTCAAGTGCTGTATAGAACCTGTTTTGCTGTTTAGCAGTTAATCTTGGAATGCAAATTAACAAATTAGGATAATTTGGAAGCAACAGAGATGTTTTTCCTGAGACGAATTTTGCGAAATCCTTGGACTGCCAGAGTAACTAAGAACGATTGCCTGAAAGAGGATAATGAAACTAGAACATTATATGCAACAATAAAAAAAAAAAAGAGACAAACAGTTTTCTTTGGTAATGTGTTGAGAAGAGAGGCATTGGAGAACATCGTGACAACTGGAAAGTTCAAAGGGAAGAGAGGCAGTGACCGACCAAGAGAGATGATGCTGGATGGATTGAGACTGTGGCGTGGGGGAATATCATCAGCATAGTTGATCCAGAGCACCAAAGACCGAGATCTGAGGAGAGACATGAACGCCTATGCCAGTTAGCAGGGCACTTCATAATAATGATATGATGTTGTGTGGTGGGGCCGCGGTAGGGTAGTGGCTAGACGCCAGCCTGTCGTCCGGTATACATGGGTTCGAATCTCATCGGGGCGGATGTTTAAGAAATTATTCTGGGTACTCAAGTTGGCCCAGCTTAAAACGGGCAGCAGGAAGCGTCTTTGGAAGTAAAGGAGGCTGGTTGGGTACTGACCATATCACTTAGGGAGTGCCAGAAGAGTAGAAGGAGGAGGAGATCATGAGAGAAGATGCTGGCCAGTTTAACATCACGACGTGGAGGAACATCAGTATTAGAAATGATTGACAGCACAAGAGTCTGGAGGCTGTGGACAGACATGATCACAAACGCCATACGGCATGGGCTATAACAATACTGACAGCACACGAGACAGAAGGCTGTGGACAGACATGATCACCAACGATATACGGCATGGACTATAAGAAGATTGGCAGTACACGAGACAGAAGGCTGTGGACAGACATGATCACCAACGACAGGCGGCATGGGCTATGTGAAGATTGACAGACATTAGCAGTCATGTTTACCTCAACCACAAATCCGACTTGCTACATACTATTGTCAACAGTGCCCTAGCAATAATTAACCTATTTTATTGTTGACTATATTTTGCGTACCGGTCTTCCTGGCGAAGGGGTTAAGGACGTTGTTCGTAATCCTGTACACTCTCGTACGAAACACAGCTGCGTGAGATCCGCAGTGGATCGCGTCGCGCTTGTTACCTACGGAGGTATGTGAACCGGTCGTTCAGAAATCAACGGCAAACTACTGAACGTAAAACTTGCCAAGACATCAACAGCAGCTGAAAACATGCTGGTGTTGACTGCAATGTCCTGTAAAGGATATGTGAAAAAAAATTTTTTCGTGCATGACTCTCGCACGTATGTGAGAGCGCGTATGTATTTTTTAAAATTTATGTGCGCGTCCTTCACAGGACGTAGCAGTCAACCCTAGCACTTTGGGTGTTCGTGATTCATGGGCAAGTTTTATGTTCAGTAGTTTGTCTTTGCTTTCTGAACGACCGGCATCTATACCTTTTTCGAAAAAACCAGCACCGCTGTGTTTCGAACCCGGGTATACGGGATTATGAATGGTGTCCGTAACATCTTCGCTACGGAAAACGGTGTATGCACATATGTGTGTGTGTGTGTAGAGAAAAAGGGGGAGTGGGAATTTTCTGTAAAGCTCCATTGATAATTGATTAAGATTAATTAATTCAAGGACATGCCCATCGTGTTATTTTTACTACGTCTGCTGCTAAACCCTGTTGTATACGTTTTAATAATATTCATTGTTATCAGGTCTTAGCTAGATATGACTGAGCTACCGTATGACAGTAGACGGTACTACCTGCTTCCTGTTAGCGCTAAATGTTGGGCGGCGCTTACCAAACCCAACACGCCACATTGTGCCAACGGCTTCAGATGGAGAAGTGCAATTGGGAGTGTATAGCCTTACCCTAGTGCGATGAAGTGCAACCTAAAGACTAAATGTCATGGTTGGGCAGACCAGGCCCTAAACCATGGTTGGCAACTGGTCTAGGATTGAAGCTCCGATAGGTGGGCAGTTAGAGCATTGCTGTGCTGACCCGGCAGCTTCTGCAGCTTGTCTTGTTCCAGATGTATTTGTGTCACCTTTCCTCTGGTAGTAAACTAGATAGGTAGAGAGAGGCATCATGCTGCATGGGCAACACATGGTCTCTAAACTCAGCCCAGGCTTTGTGTTATGGAGAGATATAACTCAGTTTTACAAACTATCGTCTGTCAAGACGGCACGGTGCCAGTTAATCAATACCATTCATGGCTTTACTATTTCAAACATGCGTGACGAAATAGCTATTTTCTTACCACAGTCTTTAAGACATTAGCAGATGCATGAGCGGTTTGTTGCCATCTGAACTATTATGTCGCAGTACATCGTCTCCGTCTGGCCGTATATGTTTAACCATACTGTATTTACAATCCCAACATAGCGTCGTCGTCCGCGTCAAGAGGCTATACGTATCTTAGTCCATGTTTTTTTTTTTAAATTTAATTTGCTTTCGCTCGCCTTGAACTCAAGCGTTGTCCTTATACTTGATGCTACTTCTAGTGTACTGAACTGAATGTTACGTGTGGATTGGCTTTCCCTATTACCAGTGCCCCTCGCCATCTTGTGAACCGATTCCGACTTCAGAGGTACTTGTAATTTACGTCCCTAAGTCAAGGACGAGAAGTTAACATTTTAGTCCTATTGACCGGTGTAAGAGTTAAACCCGTTACCTCGATATAAGAATACCGGATGTTTAAGAACAAGCGCTCTTATCCATTCGGTCACGCTGACATCCACGAGTATTATAATTTCTAAATACAATACATTTTAGCCTTACGTCGAGCAAATGAGGGTTATAATTTCTAAATACAATCAATCAATCAATCATGTGCCAAGCCGGAAAGCGTGGGCGGTCATGACTCGCCATTTCACTCGATCACCAGAGTCGTAGATCAGCTCAGTGTTACTGTCTCGACCATGCCATGTGGCCAAGCCATCCAGGTATTTACTTCTCGGTCTTCCCTTTGGTCTCATCCCTTCGATCTTGCCAGTTGTCACCAAGTTATCCAATTCATATCTTCTCATAACATGTCCAAAAAATGTTGACTGACTACGTCTAATTTCTCAAATCAATTTACGATTTTCATTTGTCTCCTGTAGTACTTGGTCATTGTTTTTCTGTCTGTCCGTCGTTTTCTTTGCATTCTCATCAGAAACCACATTTCTCCAGCAATGAGATGTTTTTCAGCTTGACTTCTCGTTGTCCAAGTTTCACATCCATACAAAAGAACAGGCTCTATGTAGCGCCTCAACACTCTTTTTCTCGTTTCAGTGACATCTTTTTTATTTGTCAGTATGATTTTCATCTTGCTAAAGGCTACTTTCGAAATGATAATTGTGTCGATTCCCATTTACTTGTATATTACATTGTGGTACTTCGTTATTCCTAGTGACGACCATAATCTGTACTTTTTACAATGTAATTCTAACCCCAGTTGTTCACTGTGTGCAACTAATTGTTGCAGATCATGCTCATTGTCAGCAATCAATACAGTATCATCTGCATATCTAATGTTATTGATGTTTCTTCCTCCAATGCTGGTTCCATTTACATCTTCTACATTTCTGAAAATATCTTCACTGTACAGGGAAAAAAGATCTGGAGACATTACACATCCCTGCCTAACACCTCTCTTAATTGGCTGATACTGTCCCACTTCATTATCAATCCTTATTGCAGCTTGTTGTTTCCAATATATGTTTTTTATAAGTCTAATGTCTTTCCCATCAGTTTGTAGATCTGCAAGCATATCCACCATGTTGGCATGTCTAACTCTATCAAAAACTTTTGTGTAGTCAATAAAGCAAAGATGTATATCTTTGTTTACTTCTATAGCACGTTCACTAACTGTTCTCAGCATATACACAGCATTTACTGTACCCTTTCCTTCTACAATCCCACATTGTTCTTCCCCTATTTCAGGTTGTATTTTCTTCCTCACTCTTTGCATGATAATTCGTAGCAAAATATTTGTGATCTGACTCATTATACTAATTGTTTTATGTTGATCACATTCCAAGGCTCCTGATTTCTTAGGGATTGCAATGAATATAGAATTACATAATTCAGAAGGTATATCTCCAGTATCATATAATGTGTTCAGCAGTCTGGTGACTTGATCTAGTCCATATTCTTCTAAAGTTTTAATCATTTTTGTTGTGATGTTATCTGCACCGGGGGTCTTGCCAGTTTTCATAGGCTTAAGAACATTTTGAACCTCCATCTTCAAAATTGGCGGTCCTTCATTATTAAATCGAATATTATACTACTCATCTCTGTTTAGTCGTTTAGTCGTTTAGTCGTTGGATCAACATCACGGCACACGGTTTAATCCATCAGTGCTCCGTTTTCCTCCTAACTCAAACCTGAGTCTGGAGAAACTCAGTTCAATGCACGAACTCCGTTGCATCGGCGAGGATCCTGAAATACTTGGGTAGTCATCTCTGTTATCATCATAAAGGTTTTTGGGATGCAGAGGTGTTTCCAAGGCACCATGGCCGAGTTATATACTGGCTAAGACCTATTGACGCGTCCTCGTCGAGCGTCCTGGGCAACAGGTCCCTTCGGCGTCCTGGCTAAAGTCAGTATGATCGCCGATTCCTCCGAAGTCAGAGAGTGTCTGCCTGTACGGCGAGGAACCACCAGTCTGCACATCAATAAGCCAGACATGGGACAACGGATACTCACGCAAACCTCAGGTCCTGTATGACGTCACACTGATGTTGGACAACAGATGCCTTCATCCGACATACAGGACTTCGCGTTGGAGCTCAAGCCAACAAACACAAGCAAGCAAGCAATAAAGGTTTTTTCACATACTCTGACCATACATGTAGAATCTGACCTTTCTAAATACAATACATTTTAGCTTTACGTTGAGCAAATAAGGGTTATAATTTCTAAATACAATACATTTTAGCTTTACGTCGAGGAAATGAGGATTATTATTCCTAAATACAATACATTTTAGCTTTACGTCGAGGAAATGAGGATTATAATTTCTAAATACAATACAATTTAGCTTTACGTCGGGGAAATGGGGATTACAATGTCTAAATATAATATATTTTAACTTTACATCGAGCAAATGAGGATTGTAATTTTTAAATACAATACATTTTAGCTTTACGTCGAGGAAATGAGGATTGTCATTTTTAAATATAATACCTTTACGCTTTACATTCAGGAAATGAGGATTATAATTTCTAAATACAATACACTTTAGCTTTACGTCGAGGAAATAGGATTGTATTTCTAAATACATACTTTTAGCTTTAGTCGAGAATAGATTATAATTTCTAAATACAATACATTTTAGCTTTACGTCGGGGAAATGGGGATTACAATTTCTAAATATAATATACTAGCTGACCCTGCCCGGCTTCGCCCAGACCCTGGTGGGGAGCATCTCATTTAATTCATATAAGTAGTCATATAAGTTCTCGTTCCCGTTACCGACTGACTGTCTGTCTGTCTGTCTGTCTGTCTGTCTGTCTGTCTGTCTGTCTGTCTGTCTGTCTGTCTGACCCGGCCCGGCATTGCCCAGCTCCTGGTGTGGAGCATCTCATTTAATTCATATAAGTAATCATATAAGTTCCCGTTCCCGACTGTCTATCTGTCTGCCTATCTGTCTGTCTGTCTTCCTGACCCTGCCCGGCTTCGCCCAGTCCCTGGTGGGGAGCATCTCATTTAATTCATATAAGTAGTCATATAAGTTCCCGTTCCCGTTACCGACTATCTGTCTGTCTGTCTGTCTGTCTGTCTGTCTGTCTGACCCGGCCCGGCATCGCCCAGCTCCTGGTGTGAAGCATCTCATTTAATTTATATAAGTAGTCATATAAGTTCCTGTTCCCGACTGTCTATCTGTCTGTCTGTCTGTCTATCTGTCTGCCTGACCCTGTCCGGTTTCGCCCAGTCCCTGGTGGGGAGCATCTCATTTAATTCATATAAGTAGTCATATAAGTTCTCATTAAATTCATACAACAAAAAAAGTAATTTAAAAGAATGTCCTTCCACACACCATCCATTATTTTTAATGAAAACTCTTTCTAATCACCTGCATGTCTACAGTAACTTCTTAAGCAAAAAAAGTTACTCATTTCCCGACTGTCTATCTGTCTGTCTGTCTGTCTATCTGTCTGCCTGACCCTGTCCGGCTTCGCCCAGTCCCTGGTGGGGAGCATCTCATTTAATTCATATAAGTAGTCATATAAGTTCTCATTAAATTCATACAACAAAAAAAGTAACTTAAAAGAATGTCCTTCCACACACCATCCATTATTTGTAATGAAAACTCTTTCTAATCACCTGCATGACTACAGTAACTTCTTAAGCAAAAAAAGATGAGTTACAATGTTATGCATTGTGCATTATTTTTATGAAAACTTTGAAAATGCCTTACAGATTGTATCATTATTTATTATAACTCATATGCCGGTACATAACTATGGACAAAGAGTTTATAAATCTTTGAAAACGATGCCACAATATGACTATAAGTTATACAGAAAAGTTATGCCCCTTGAAATAACTTTTACAGAGTTAGGTCCCCCGAGACATATGAAATTATAATGAAAAATGAAAAATGAAATAATACTGAGTAAGCAGGCGATTTCACACTAACAAAATATCACAGTTGGCAGCGCTGGAATGAAAGGAAGGCGTGTAGAAAATTTCATCTCAATCGGATGGGCCGTTCGCGAACAAATAAAGGACATACATACATACATACATACATACATACATACATACATACATACATACATACATACATACATACATACATACAGACAGACAGACAGACAGACAGACAGACAGACAGACAGACAGACAGACAGACAGAGATTGCCGTTTATATATAAGACTAGCTGACCCGGCCCGGCTTCGCCCAGTCCCTGGTGGGGAGCATCTCATTTAATTCATATAAGTGGTCATATAAGTTCTCGTTCCCGTTACCGACTGTCTGTCTGTCTGTCTGTCTGTCTGTCTGTATGTATGTATGTATGTATGTATGTATGTATGTATGTATGTATGTATGTATGTATGTATGTATGTATGTATGTATGTATGTATGTATGTATGTATGTATGTATGTATGTATGCATGTCTGTCTTTCTGTCTTTCTGTCTGTCTTTCTGTCTGTCTGTCTGTCTGACCCGGCCCGGCATCGCCCAACTCCTGGTGTGGAGCATCTCATTTAATTCATATAAGTAGTCATATAAGCTCCCGTTCCCGACTATCTATCTGTCTATATGTCTGTCTCTCTATATGTCTGTCTGTCTGTCTGTCTGTCTGTCTGTCTGTCTGTCTGTCTGTCTGTCTGATCCGGCCCGGCTTCGCCCAGCCCCTGATGGCGAGCATCTCATTTAATTCATATAAGTAGTCATATAAGTTCCCATTCCCGACTGTCTGTCTGTCTGTCTGTCTGTCTGTCTGTCTGTCTGTCTGTCTGTCTGTCTGTCCGTCCCTCCCTCTCTGTCTGTCTGTCTGTCTGCCTGTCTGTCTAATCATTTATTGGTTGCAGTTAGAACAACCTTAGATAAACGAAGACCAACTTACAAAAAGCATTAGAAAGAGCACTTGAAAGATCTTTACATCTTCCCCAACAATTAACTTGGGTAAATGGAGCGGCGGCAGCAGCATCAGCAGAAGAAGGAAAAGGAGGAGTAGACAACTGCAGCGAAAAGGTGGGTCTGTCTATCTATCTGACCCGGCGTGGCTTCGCCCAGCTCCTGGCGGGTAGCGTCTCATTAAATTCATACAACAAAAAAAGTAACTTAAAAGAATGTCCTTCCACACACCATCCATTATTTTTAATGAAAACTCTTTCTAATCACCTGCATGACTACAGTAACTTCTTAAGCAAAAAAAGATGAGTTACAATGTTATGCATTGTGCATTATTTTTATGAAAACTTTGAAAATGCCTTACAGATTGTATCATTATTTATTATAACTCATATGCCGGTACATAACTATGGACAAAGAGTTTATAAATCTTTGAAAACGATGCCACAATATGACTATAAGTTATACAGAAAGGTTATGCCCCTTGAAATAACTTTTACGGAGTTAGGTCCCCTGAGATATATGAAATTATAATGAAAAATGAAAAATGAAATAATACTGAGTAAGCAGGCGATTTCACACTAACAAAATATCACAGTTGGCAGCGCTGGAATGAAAAGGGCGCCGGGCGGGCGGGCGGGCGGGCGGGCGGGCGGACGGACGGACGGACGGACGGACGGACGGACGCAATTTATATATAAGATTTTAACTTTACGCCGAGCAAATGAGGATTGTAATTTTTAAATGCAATATATTTTAGCTTTACGTCGAGGAAATGAGGATTGTCATTTTTAAATAAATACCTTTAAGCTTTACGTTGAGGAAATGAGGATTTTATTTTTTTCATATCCTTCACAGGACATCGCTGTCAACACCAGCATCTTTCAGCTGTATGTTGATTTCTTGGCAAGATTACGCTCAGTAGTTTGCCATTGATTTCTGAGCGGCCGGCTCACATACCCCGTAAGTTACCGATGCGATTCGAACCACTGCTGATTCTCACCGTCATCACGTTACCTACGGGAGTATACGAGATTACGGAGAGAAGTCATAACCTCTAAGCCACGAAGCCGGCAAATGAGGATTATAATTTCTAAATACAATACACTTTAGCTTTACGTCGAGGAAATGAGGATTGTAATTTATAAATACAATACACTTTAGCTTTACGTCGAGTAAATGAGGATTATAATTTCTAAATACAATACAATTTAGCTTTACGTTGAGAAAAACTTCTAAATATAAAACATTTAACTTTAAGTCGAGCAAATGGGGGTTATAACTTCTAAATACAATACAGTTTAGCTTTACGTATGAGCAAAAGAGGGTTGTAATTTTCAAAACAATGTGTTCTTGTAGTGAATTTGAATAACGAAGACACAAACAATGTGTCACAATGTGACACAAACAATAGATTGCACGATTTAATTCATGGCATATTTAACACACAATGACGCTTGTTAAAGGTCACTGAAGCAATCGCCATTAATCGGCTGGAGCCAGCCTTGTACAAACAGAAAAGCACGATAGTCCGTCTAAAATTACAGTAGTAGACAATTGAAATTATTGTGTGAATATGTGTATATTTCGGCTTGAAGGATCTATCTAATCACTTTAGTTTATGTTGTGTGATTTCTGCAGTATATACCTGACGAGATGCAGCGAAATATGCCAGGCAATAAATCGTGCAATCTATTGTTTGTGTCAGTACCGTACCGTGCGGTAGATTTTCTCAGTATGATGCAAGTCTTCGAAATGCCGCCCCTTACATTTTTCTAAATGCCGCCCCTTATGAATCCCCCTTACGGTGCCGCCTGGTGCGACCGCCTTTCTGTATTCTAGCACGGCACAGCCCTGGTTTGTGTCTGGATTAGAATTTTCTTGAAGTAAAGTTAAAATGTATTTTATTACTGAAGAAACGGTGACAATTCTGTGTTATGGCAACTTTGGTAAAATTTGTAACTACAATCTCCTCTCCATTCCTTCTACAGAGACAATGAAACTATGCGTGTTGTGGCAAAAGCTGGTGAGAAGGAAGTTTCTCTCGGACACCGCCGTTCAGGATTCGAATCTGAACAGATGCCTCACCACAATCGATCTCATTGGATTAGGTAGATTGTGTCCTTATGCTCCCATTTCATTGTGTAGGGGCTGTACGCATTGATTGTTACGTCTTGTTGAGTTCTTTCCCGGGTTCAAGCCCCGCTGAGGGCCGGGATTTTTTCACGTGGACTTCTAGTAACAAAATTTCCTCTAGTTTCACGGATGCCCGTGTGTATTGTTGTGCACGTAAAAAATCTCTTGGCAGTTGGAAATTGAAAAAGTGTAGCCTAACGGCGCAGCCCAGGCAAAATTCTGAGTTAAAAATCTTCCCAAAATATTTCAGGATCCTCGCCGGTACTACAGAGTTCGTGCACTGAGCTGAGACTCTCCGGACTCAGGCTTGAGTTAGGAGTAGAACGGAGCATTTATGGGCTACACTCGTGTGCCGTGATGTTGACCCGTCGACTAAACAATCTAACAGCTGATGTAGGCTATGACTGTTGTGGCTTGTTGCTTCCGTGTATTGCTATGTAGAAATGTTATTTTTCGTCTAATCTATACGACAATCTTCATCATATGCCATGTCGATGAGCGTGGGCGGTCATGTTTCGCCATCTTACACGATCACCAGAGTCGTGGATCAGCTCAGTGTCCTTGTCTCGACCATACCACGTGATCAAGCCATCCATATCTTTGCCACGCTGTCTTCCCCTTGTTCTTTTTCCCTCAATCTTGCTAGTTGTCACCAAGTTCTCCAATTTATTTCTTCTCATAACGTGACCAAACATTTTCACTGTCTACGCTATATTAATACAGTTATATAGACGTGAAACGTGGACAATAAGCAGACAAGCTGAGACAACATCAAATGGCTGTGGAAATGTGGTTTCTGGGGGAAATGCAAAGAATATCATGGCCAGACAGAAAAACCAGTGAGCAAGCCCTACACGAAACAAATGAAAACCGTATATTGATTATAGAAATTAGACTTAGACAGCCAAGAATTTTGGGCACATTTTTGGAAGAAAAAAAGAGGAAACAACTTAGTGACAACTGGCAAGATTGATGAGAAAAGAACAAGGTGAATGCAGAGAGATAAATAGCTAAATGTCACAACCGGTACAAGAACACAGAGCTGGTCGCAGACTTTGGTGATCGTGAGAGACTGGACACATGAACGCGAACTCTTCTCGGCATGGGACACGATACTACTGTTAAGTTACAGTTAGTTGCATATCATTTACAGGACCACGCAGTCAATCCCAGCATTTGTTGGCTGTTTGTGATGTCTTTGCCAGTTCACGTTCAGTAGTTTTCCATTGCTTTTTGAACCACCGGCACCCATATCGTTGTATGAAAACCAACACAAGGAGGTTTGTTGCCTAATCGCCCGCATCTGTGTTTCGAACGCGGTAAGCAGAATTATATAATATCAACTGGGGAACCCTTAGAGGCCACTAAAGACACTTCATAAATAAACACACTTAGTATTGTTTGACGCTCATAGAAATGAGAAGAAGAAAGTAGACTAGAGGACGCAATAGACAACATAGATAAACACAGATGTATTGTTTCATGCTCATAAAAGTGAGAACAAGGAAATAGAGACTAGAGGACGCACTAGACAATATAAATAAACACAGATGTATTGTTTGACGCTCATGGAAGTGAGAACAAGGAAATAGAGACTAGAGGACGCACTAGACAATATAAATAAACACAGATGTATTGTTTGACGCTCATGGAAGTGAGAACAAGGAAATAGAGACTAGAGGACGCACTAGACAATATAAAAATTGAAAACTATAGTTACCGACTGAGATTCGAACCTATCATCTCCAAATGACGACGGCGCCTAGCTGCAGAGACAAGTATACTCCGACAAATGACCAACTAGACACTCCTGGGTGCATTTTTCGCTATTTGTCACTTCTTGACAAGTTTACGTTCATTAGTTTGCCATTGCTTTCTGAACAACCGACACTCACACAAAAATTGACGCAAGGCGGTTGGTTATAATACTGATTAGTAAGTCACGGAAGCGCATCGTTAGCGCGCTTGCCTGTAGGACGGATGTAATGTGTTCGAATCCCCATCGAAGCAGGTACACTTTATTTATTGACTTGAGCTCCCGGGTCCCTCTAACTTAGAATGGCTACCAGAGAATAGCGTGGCAAGTAAAGGCATTGTATAGGTCACATAACCGTTCGAGCTTCTTCAGTTTTGCTTATATATGTTAGTTTTATTTATTTATGGATGTGTGCTTTTTATGTTATTCTAGGCCAGCGTGGCCGAATGGAAAAGAACTCTCAGACTTAAACTTCAAGTGTGCTGATGGCAAGGTAGCGGGTTCAACCCCTATACCGTTTAGTTTGACTAAAATGTTGATTTCTCGTTCATTACTTGGGGATGTAAATTGCATGGACCCCAGCAGTCGGAGTGGGTTCGCCTGGTGGTGAGAGACACTGGTGATAAGGAAAGCTGGCCTACATGCAAAAATCTGTCCAGCGGGCACCACACTCGAGTTCAAAGCGAGCGAACGGAAAAAACAATGTTTTTTCTAATTTCGTTTACTTGTTGTTCAACATTGGTGACTGCAGGATTATTGAAGAATGTAATTCTAATTTCGTTTACTCGTTCTTCAACATTGATGAATGCATGGTTATTGAAGAATGTAATTCTAATTTCGTTTACTTGTTGTTCAACATTGATGAATGCATGGTTATTGAAGAATGTAATTCTAATTTCGTTTACTTGTTGTTCA
>JACEFZ010023520.1:197500-222500 GCA_014155875.1 Cepaea nemoralis
AACTTGGCTCAGAGTAAAAACTAAGGTATCGACAGGGGAGTGAAGACTGCATGTAGTTGGTTACCGTCGGACTTCGGGAGAGTCCGGCATACCAGTTTATTCCACGATAGCGGAAATGTCTGTAGAAGGCGGTGAATTAGGGTGATGTAGTCTACAACACAATCTTCCTACCAACTCTATGCTACCAATACCAAACTCCGACAATGACAGAAAAAGAGAAAAGAAGAATTACAACAACAGAAATGAGATTCCTGAGAAGAATACTCAATGTATCAAGAACAGAGAAGATCAGAATTGAAGAAATCAGGACTGAAATGGGGGTTGTAGCAGCTCTAGATTTTATTAGAAGGCAGAAAGTCAAATGGTTTGGCCATGTAACTAGGTTACAATCTAACAGTATACCACAACAAGCAAACATGTACAGACCAAATGGAAGGAGAAGAAGAGGCCGACCACGTAAACGATAAATAGAGGGAATAGCAGAGTCCATGGGAATCTCGATACATGAAGCCCATAAGAGGACACTCTCACGCCTATTTATACTTCACCTCGACATCGCAAGGTACAAGAGGAACATGATTATATGAGATGAGAGTAAAAATATTTAATTCAGCTGTAAATAATACAAATGCTACATTTTCTCTGGAGTAAACTAGACAGGCCGAGAGATGGATCATGCTGCATGAGCAACATATAGTTTCTAAATTCAGCCCAGGCATTGTGTTGTGTCCTGCTGTTTATACTTCAGCTCGACACCGCAAAGTACAAGAGGAACCAGATGAGATGAGATTTTTTTCCGCATATCCTTTACAGGACATTGCTGTCAACATCAGCATCGTTCAGCTGATTTTATTTCTTGGCAAGATTACGCTCAGTACATTTCCATTGCTTTCTGAGCGACCGGCTCACATACCCCGTAAGTTACCGACGCGGCTAGAACCGATTCTCGCGCACGTCACGTTATTCACGAGAGTATACGGGATTACGGAGAAAGTCGCTAACGCCTAGGCCAGGGAGACTGGCGAGACGAGATTAGAGAAATATATTAATTGTTCACGGATTGTTTCTGGAATAATGTAATTCATCCTGTTCGTGTAGAAGTAATAAATATATTTTGTGTGTGCAAGACGGTGTACTCGATGACAGTAAGCGGTTCTACCTGCTTTATGGTAGCACAGAATGTTGGGCGGCGCTCACCAAACCCGACACCTCACATTGTGTCAAAGGATTCGGGCGGAGGAGTGCAATTAGGAGTGTACCAGGCTTATCCTGGTGCTGAGGAAATGCAACCTAAAGACTATATGTCATGGCAGGGCAGACCAGGCCCTAAGCCTTGGTTGGCAACTGGTCCAGGATCGAAGCTCCGATAGGCAGACAGTTAGAGCATCGCATTGCTGATTCAGCAGCTTCTATAAGTGGTCTTGTTCTAGATGCATTGGTATTACCTTTCCTCTGGAGTAAACTAGGCAGGCCGAGAGAGGGGTCATGCTGCATGGGCAACACATGGTCTCTGCAATTCAGACCAGGCTTTGTGCTATTGATAGAATATTATGCCTATTTCTTTAACAAGCTATCGGCTGTCTAGACGGCAAGGTGCCAGTGTATTACTTCTCCTCACATATTGGGCAAGCAATGGGCAGCACTAATTATTAAATGCCCTCTGAGAAGCAGGTCAAGGCAACTGAACCAATCAAGTAATGACTGCGGATTTTGCAAATTTGACCATACTGCAAGTACATCGAGTCAAAAAGGGTCAAGCCAGACAACAACGCTATGTAGAGGGAACAAAGAAGAGCAGTCAACAAATACAGAATTGGTGTCGACACGAAAGCTCACTACAAGCTGGGCTAGATATTGGGTAGAGGATCCGAGCACTTATGAACGTTATTGCTCCATGTGCAGTGAGGATAATCTGTCGACTAACAATTTGGGCCCTTCTTCTGGAATAGGTATCTCCCTTGTACGTATTTTATTTTATGCTCAACAATGTGAAACGGTTGTCTCTCTCACAACTATTGTCTAAAATCTAAACGGACGACAACACGAAACAGTTATCCCCCTTGTACGTGTGATTTTTGTAAACAACGTGAAACGGTTGTCTCCCTTACAGTTATTGTCTAAATAGACGTCAACTCTGGTATTTTTTCCCTACCTTACAGGACGTTGCAGTCAACACTAGCATTTTTTAGCTGCTGTTAATGAACTGGGCAAGATTACGTTCAGTACTTTGCCATTGCTTCCTGAGCGACCGGCTCACATACCCCCGTAAGTAACCAATGCGGCGCGATCCGCTACCGAATCTCGCGCAGCTGCGTTACTCACGAGAATATACGGGATTACGGAGAAAGACGTTAACACCCACGCCAGGGAGACCGGCTGGTACTGGGGAAAGAGACTAGAGACTCTGGTAATAGGGGAAGCTAATCTACACGCAAAAATAAGTTCAATGCACTAGGAAAAGAAGCACGTGTATGGACTACGCTTGTGTTCAAAGCGAGCGGGAGAGCTATCTCCCTTCTAGCTGTTCTGTTTCTATCTTGGTTTATTTCTTTATTTTAAGAATCGACACCATAGCCCTCCGAGCATCCCCATATACGCTCTCTCTCCCTCAGAGCGTAGGATGAAATTGCTGATCGCTGAAGTAGCACATCTCAACGTGTAATCTAAGATCAAAGTGTGGTATCTGTACTTGATGTGGCCAGAGAAACTAGCAGAGGCGGTCTTCCGAATGACACAAAATGACGCATGTCATGGGGCAGTTCTGGGCCCCGAGGAACCGCCAGCCCTTATTTTTTTTAAAATGAATGTCAACACATCGGATTTGTTCATTATACAGTCCTCCTGGCTGTAAGCACGCTTAAATTCAAATACAAGTATTCTTAACGTTGTTAATATGGTAGCAGATATGTTTTTATTATTTCACATTAAAGGGGGTTGCATAAGGAAAGCTCCAGTATACAAGCCCATCACAGATACGGGAAGTCGCTTAAGACGATTAATGTTTGTTATTGTGAATGTGTTTATGTGCATGCAAGGGAGTGTGTATGTGTGTGAGTTATTGAGTGGGTGTTTAACTGTGAGTGTTTGTGTAAATGATGTATATATGTAGCTGTGTATGTATGTGTTTATACATATGTGAGTGTCCGTGTGTGTGTGTTTGTGTGTGTGTGTGCGCACGCGGGCGCGCCTGAGTGCGTGCCTGCCTGACTCATAACATGGTAATATGCACTGTTTATATTCATAGCATCCATTAGACAATATTTTTTTTCTATGTGATTGTAACATGTAGAATAGATAACTGATGTATAAAAGATGAGTGGTTGGAAGGACTGAAAGTAGGACAGGCCTATGCGCCCAATTTGTGACCCAGTGAAAATAAAGTTCGTTCGTTCGTTCGTTCACGTCTGCCTTATCATACACCAATATCACACCGAGCAGTGCAGACTTAGGTGTTTCTATGTCAACAGTTAGTTAGTTAGTCAGTCAGTCAGTCAGTCAGTCAGTCAGTCAGTCAGTCAGTCAGTCAGTCAATCAGTTAGTTAGTTAGTCGACAGATCATCCTCAATGAACATCGAACCTTTCAGTCCATAAGCCCTCGGACCCCTCATCAGTAAATCCCGCAGCGTGTAACGGCTACCGACACCAGTTCTGTGTTGGTTTATTAATTGCGTAGTGCTCTTGTTTGGCCACACCTCTTTTAACTTGCTGTTCTCGCAGTCTGACCATGGATGTCGATTCACAGTCATCACTTGGTTCTCGTAGACGACTTACTTCTCGTACAGCATTCGGTGTATCAGCCTGGTCCATGGCTTGCCGGCCCTCCACAGAAGTCTTACCTGCAAGCTTGTCAGTCAGCTCGTTTCCTTTTACATTCGCATGTCCTAGCACGAAAATGAAACTTACCTTTGCGAGCCGTGATCGCTCCAGAGACAACAACGACTATCTTCGGACCCACCCCATCGCTATCTTCCTGAGCATTCTTATTGAGTCACTAAGGAAACATGCTCGAGTGAATGTCTGTGTCTCGAGTCATGTAATTGCTTTACTTATTGCCATGATTTCCATAGTCAGACTGCTTGTGGTCAAGGCAAAAAACCAGCATCTTCCTTCACAATTCTCCTCCAGCCTGAGCCGTAAAGGCCCGTGAACTTCTCACGCGTCGAACCACGTACCGATCTGTTTCATTGTCAGCCGACCCCAAGTCAATGTCGACAGGGGTACGATATGTGTAGAAGATTTCATCAATATACTTCTTATACTTCACTGTATATTCTGGTTGGAGTCCACGTGGCCTGGTGTTTATGCTTCCTGCCCTCGCCCTCGGAAGGTTGTGGGTTCAATGTCGGCCTACGTCGTTCGGTTCACGAGCGCGAATTTTTCGAAGACTCCTGGGGTCGTCGCTGGAGCTACGAAGTTCGTGATTTCTGCGACGTCTTCGACAGGCCGCTCTATGGAAATATACCGAACTGTATGGGATAAAACTCGGTGCAATTAACTCGATTTTCTTGCCTTTTAAACAATGTTTGTTTATCCAGGGATGTGCTATGCTGAGTTTGCCGCGCGGATTCCCCGCGCCGGGTCAGCTTACGTGTACAGTTACGTCACAGTTGGAGAAGCCATGGCGTTTGTGATTGGCTGGAATCTGATCCTGGAGTATGTCATAGGTAAGCAAACCGTCTCGCGCTATTTTCTTATCATCATCATCATCATCCAGGGCCTTGCCGGCTGGCATGACACAAGACTGTCAAGAATCTTCTAACGATGCTTTCCTCTATATCTCTTTCCACAAATCTTTCCGGTTGTCACAGCATGTTCTTGTTTGTGTCTTCTCGTAACGTGGCCAAAATACGGCGACTGCCTCTTTCTGATGTTTGTGATAAGTTGTCTTTGAGACACAGCTTCCCTTAAAACGTCCTGATTTTCTCATACCATGGTATAAGCTTCGGTAGTTCAGAAAGAAATTTCAAACTACTGAACCCGGGAAGGTTAACCCGGTCAGCAAATGCCTGAAGAAGTCGGATGTGTCGGTCCGAAAGTGGCAAATGTCGCAGCTCTGCTATAAACAGGCACAATGCAATTACGTCCAAAACAATATTCTGGATGAGCGCAGAAGAAGAACAAACTACTGAACGTAAACTTGAAAAGTAAATCACAAACAGCAAAAAAAAAAAATGCTGTGGTTGACTGCGACATCCAGTAAAAGGACGTGAAAATAA
Organism: Cepaea nemoralis; assembly: GCA_014155875.1. NCBI lineage: Eukaryota > Metazoa > Mollusca > Gastropoda > Stylommatophora > Helicidae > Cepaea > Cepaea nemoralis. Next base: position 202,717 of record JACEFZ010023520.1, read on the forward strand.
CTTTATTTTTAAAAAGTAGAATGGTCAACATTTTCGCTCTTAAACTTCCAACGCACTGATGGCGATGTAAGAGGTTCAATGCCTAAACCGGCATTCAGTTGAATTTAAACGATGACTTCTCGTTCTGACAGCAATGGCAAACTACTGAACGAGTACACATTGCCCAGAGAATCAACCTGGGGTTGGTCCCTACGTACTGCAAAGGAGGTGTTAGATGTTTTAGAAAGCAGAACTGTGTGGAAGCTGCGTGGATGTGGTTTCATAGAAGAATGGCGAGAACACCAGGGCGGGATAGAAAGAGAAATGAAGATATCTTGAAAGAGTTGAAATCGCAAAGTGAACTAGTTAGATATTCGCTTCAGAAGAAGGCAGTCCATATTTCTTTGGGCATGTCATGAAAACGGAAAAGTTGTCGGGTAAGAGAAGCAGTATGAGACCAAAGAAAAGATGCTGGGCATTTTGACATCATGATATGGAGGAATATCAGTATCTGTAAAGATTGGCACTACACAAGACAGAAAGTTGTTGACAGACATGATCACTAACGCCACACGGTAGGAGCTATACACAGCAAAATGGTTGTCTCCTACTCGCAGGGAAGCTGCACCTCGACGTGGTGGAGGACATTCAATGAACAACTGTGTGGTAAACGTAGTTCAGGGTTTCAGTGTTTACAGATATAAATGAACAGCACTGCATCTGACCAGAGCTGGCACTCATTATTATGACAGTTGGACAGTGCTGATAAAGACAGAGGTAACATAATGGTACGTGGATGTAGATGGCAAGGAGAATCCAAAACATGATCTTCCGGAGTCTTTATGAGTCACCGCAGATTAGAGTCAAAAAACGGTGTTATGCAGAAAAGCAGCAACATAATTGACTCAGAACACGAAGGAGCGAGATTTGTTGCGAGAACTGAACGTAAGCATCAATTTACAATACCAATCTATATTTATAAAACAAAGTGTATGTATGTAAATATGTGTGTATGTATATATGTATGTATGTAAATATGTATGTCCTTTATTTGTTCGCGAACGGCCCATCCGATTGAGATGAAATTTTCTACACGCCTTCCTTTCATTCCAGAGCTGTCAACTGTCATAGTTTTTTTTTCTTCTTCCTCCTCCTCCCTCCTCCCCCTCCCAAAATACGTACGTAAATATATGATGATGATGATGAAAGAATCCCCGAACCAAAACGCTAGGGAAAGGGAAGAAAATGACGTGACTACACAGAATCGTCACACGGCAATCATCATCATCAAGTGCCGTGCCGGCTGGCGTAGGCGTTCATGGCTCTCTGTAGATCTCAGTCTTTGTTTTTTTAATCAACTCTGCTGCTGATATTCCTCCATGCCACGGCAATATCAATAACAATTCATCTTTTTATGTGTAAGGAAGTTATCTACAGTCGTGTAGAAGGGAAGAACTAGACGAGTATGAATTCGGAATGGCGAACTCTCTCCCCCTCTCTTCTCCTCCCTCTACCTCCTCCCTCCACCCTTCTCCTCTTCCTCCTCCCTCTCATCCCTCTCCCTCCTACCTCCTCCTTCTCCCTCTTCCTTCTCCCTCTTCCTCTCCCCTTCTCCTCCATCCTCCTCCCTCCTACTCCCTCCGCCTCCTCCCCCCTCCTCCCTCATCTTCCCTCCTCCTCCCTCTCCCTCCTCATCCCTCCTCCTCCTGCCTCCCTCCTCCTCCTCCTGCCTCCTTCTCCCTCATCATCCTCCCTCCTCCTTCTCCCTTCTTCTCCCTCTTCCCTCTTCCTCCTCCTACCTCCTCCCTCCTCCTCCTCCCTCCACCCTCCTCCTCCCTTCTCCTCCTCTTCCTCCTCCCTTTCCTTCCTCCTCCTCCTCCCTCTACCTCCTCCTCCCCCTACCTCTTTCCTCCTCCCTCCTCCTCCCCTTCCACCTCTCTTTCCTTCCTCCCCTCCTCATTCTCCCTCCTTCCTCTCCCTCCTTCCTCCTCCTCCTTCCTTCTTCTCCCTCCTCCTCCTCCTCCCTCCTCCTTCCTCCTCCTCCCTCTCCTCCTCCTCACTCCTCCTCCTCCTCCTCCTCCCTCTACCTCCTCCCTCCTCCTCCCTTCACATTCCTCCCCCTCCCTCCTCCTCATCCCTCCTCCTCCCTCCTCCTCATCCCTCCTCCTCCCTTCTCCTCCTCCTCCCTCCTCCTCCTCCCTCTACCTCCTCCTCCCTTCACATTCCTCCTCCTCCCTCTCCTCCTCCTCACTCCTCCTCCTCCCTCCTCCTCCTCATTCTACCTCCTCCCTTCTCCTCCCTTCACATTCCTCCTCCTCCCTCTTCCTCCTCCTCCTCCCTCCTCCTCCCTCCTCCTCATCACTCCTCCTCCCTCCTCCTCCTTCTTCCTCCTCCTCCCTCCTCCCCCTCCTCCTTCCTCCTCCTCCTCTCCGCCTCCTCCCTCCTCCTCCTCCCTCCTCCTCCCTCCTCCTCCCTCTACCTCCTCCTCCTCCCTCCTACTCCCTCTACCTCCTCCCCCTCCTCCCTTCACATTCCTCCTCCTCCCTCTTCCTCCTCCTCCCTCCTCCTCTCTCCGCCTCCCTCCTCCTCCTCCTCCCTCTACCTCCTCCCTCCTCCTCCCTTCACATTCCTCCTCCTCCCTCCTCCTCCTCCCTCTCCTCCTGTTCCTCCTCCTCCTCCCTCCTTCTCCTCCTTCTCCCTCCTCCTCTCCCTCTTCCTCCTCCCTCTTCCTTCTCCTCCTTCTCCCTCCGCCTCCTCCCTCTACCTCCTCCTCCTCCCTCCTCCTCCCTCTACCTCCTCCCCCTCCTCCCTTCACATTCCTCCTCCTCCCTCTTCCTCCTCCTCCCTCCTCCTCTCTCCGCCTCCCTCCTCCTCCTCCTCCCTCTACCTCCTCCCTCCTCCTCCCTTCACATTCCTCCTCCTCCCTCCTCCTCCTCCCCTCCTCCTCTTCCCTCCTCCTCCTCCCCCTCCTTCTCCTCCTTCTCCCTCCTCCTTCTCCCTCTTCCTCCTCCCTCTTCCTTCTCCTCCTTCTCCCTCCTCCTTCTCCCTCCGTCTCCTTCCTCTTCCTTCTCCCTCCGCCTCCTCCCTCCTCCTACTCTCTCCTCCTCCTCCCTCCTCCTCCCTCTCCCTCCTCCTCCCTATCCTCCTCCTGCTCCCTTCTCCTCCTGCGTTCCTCCTCCTCCCTCCTTCTCCCTCCTCCTCCTCCTCCTCCTCGCCTCCTCCTCCACCCTACTCCTCCCTCCTCCTCCTAATCCCTCCTCCTCCCTCCTCCTCCCTCTACCTCCTCCCCCCTCCTCCCTTCACATTCCTCCTCCTCCCTCTTCCTCCTCCTCCCTCCTCCTCTCTCCGCCTCCCTCCTCCTCCTCCTCCCTCTACCTCCTCCCTCCTCCTCTCTTCACATTCCTCCTCCTCCCTTCTCCTCCTCCTCCTCTTCCCTCCTCCTCCTCCCCTCCTTCTCCTCCTTCTCCCTCCTCCTTCTCCCTCTTCCTCCTCCCTCTTCCTTCTCCTCCTTCTCCCTCCTCCTTCTCCCTCCGCCTCCTCCCTCTACCTCCTCCTCCTCCCTCCTCCTCCCTCTACCTCCTCCCCCTCCTCCCTTCACATTCCTCCTCCTCCCCTCTTCCTCCTCCTCCCTCCTCCTCTCTCCGCCTCCCTCCTCCTCCTCTTCCCTCTACCTCCTCCCTCCTCCTCCCTTCACATTCCTCCTCCTCCCTCCTCCTCCTCCCCTCCTCCTCTTCCCTCCTCCTCCTCCCCCTCCTTCTCCTCCTTCTCCCTCCTCCTTCTCCCTCTTCCTCCTCCCTCTTCCTTCTCCTCCTTCTCCCTCCTCCTTCTCCCTCCGCCTCCTCCCTCTTCCTTCTCCCTCCGCCTCCTCCCTCCTCCTACTCTCTCCTCCTCCTCCCTCCTCCTCCCTCTCCCTCCTCCTCCCTATCCTCCTCCTGCTCCCTTCTCCTCCTGCGTTCTCCTCCTCCCTCCTTCTCCCTCCTCCTCCCTCTTCCTCCTCCCTCCTCCTCGCCTCCTCCTCCACCCTACTCCTCCCTCCTCCTCCTAATCCCTCCTCCTCCCTCCTCCTCCCTCTACCTCCTCCCCCCTCCTCCCTTCACATTCCTCCTCCTCCCTCTTCCTCCTCCTCCCTCCTCCTCTCTCCGCCTCCCTCCTCCTCCTCCTCCCTCTACCTCCTCCCTCCTCCTCCCTTCACATTCCTCCTCCTCCCTCCTCCTCCTCCCTCCTCCTCTTCCCTCCTCCTCCTCCCCCTCCTTCTCCTCCTTCTCCCTCCTCCTTCTCCCTCTTCCTCCTCCCTCTTCCTTCTCCCTCCGCCTCCTCCCTCCTCCTACTCTCTCCTCCTCCTCCCTCCTCCTCCCTCTCCTCCTCCTGCATGGGCGAAATAGAGAACACACTGAACCGTTCAACAGGGATTCATTGTCAAAGAAATGTGGTTATTAAGACAAACGAAAGTGAGGGAAATGAAATACTTTGGGCGTGTAGAGTCTGGAAAAGATGTATATGGAGGGAGGCCTAACGAGTAAGCGGACAAGAGGAAAACCCAACATGGATGGGTATATCTTATATATAAAAGGCGATCTCCGTCCGTCTGTCTGTCTGTCTATATGTCCCTAATGCGCTCGCGAACGGCCCATCCCATTGAGATGAAATTTTTTACACGTCTTCCTTTCATTCCAGCGCAGCCCACTGTCATATTTTTTTAGTATGAAAGTTTGAAGATTTTATATTTCTTTACACTGTCGCCAACTCTAAGAAGACATGGAACAACCTCAGCCATTATTAAATCTACAGGCATATGCGTTATATTCCTCCTCCTCCTCCTCCTCCTCTCCCCTCCTCCACCTCCTACCCTCTTCCTCTTCTCCTCCCCCTCCTCCCTCTCCCTCCTCCATCCTCCTCTTCTCTCTTTCTCCTCCTCCTCCCTCCTCCTCCCTCTTCCTCCTCCCAGCTCCTACTCCTCCTTTTTCTTCTTCTTCTGCTGCTGCTGCCGCTGCTCCATTTACCCAAGTTAATATATTACCAAGTTGGTCTTCGTTTATCTAAGGTTGTTCTAACTGCAACCAATAAATGATTAGACAGACAGACAGACAGACAGACAGACAGACAGACAGACAGACAGATAGACAGACAGACAGACAGACAGACAGACAGACAGTCAGTCGGGAACGGGAACTTATATGACTACTCATATGAATTAAATGAGATGCTCCCCATCAGGGGCTGGGCGAAGCCGGGCCGGATCAGACAGATAGACAGACTGACAGACAGACAGACAGACAGACAGACAGACAGACAGACAGACAGACAGACAGACAGACAGATAGTCGGGAACGGGAACGTGAGCTTATATGACTACTTATATGAATTAAATGAGATGCTCCACACCAGGAGCTGGGCAATGCCGGGCCGGGTCAGACAGACAGACAGACAGACAGACAGACAGACAGACAGACAGACAGACAGACAGACAGACAGACAGACAGACAGACAGACAGACAGTCGGTAACGGGAACGGGAACTTATATGACTACTTATATGAATTAAATGAGATGCTCCCCACCAAGGACTGGGCGAAGCCGGGCCGGGTCAGCTAGTGATATATAAAGAAGAATGACGTTTCGCTAGATAATGCTTTTATCATATTGTTGCTGTTGTTGATTCTGATTTTCGGAACCTTGAAATGAATAGATATGAAATTAGCACGAGGCGAATTGGCTTAGGCATCCGATGTCCTACTCTAGCTCGAGCAGAATTAGTTGCATTCACTGTGTGGTGTGTGTAAATATTTACACAATTTTCTCACTAGCACCTGGCCGTCTTGACAGACGGTAATGTGTTATATTGTGCTTAAACAAAGGCATAATAATAACAACAACCCATTGCGGGGACCAGGAATGGAGTTATACCTCTCCATAGCACAAAGCCTGGGCTGAATTGTAGAGAAAATCCCGCCCACCATGTTCTAAACACATCTGTGCGAGATTTTGCAGCAGACCGCCTTGCATTGGTTTTCATACAATGGTATGAGTGCCGGTCGCTCAAAAATTCATGACAATCTATTGAACGTAAACCTATCAAGAAATCACAAATAGCCATATATGCGGGGGTTGACTGCGACGTCCTTTAAAGGTTAAACAACTAACAAACTAACTATATAATCATGATCATGTGCCCTGCCACAAGGCGCCGGCGTTCCTGTAGAGATGCGTGTATCTCTGCGTATTTCGCTTCATACCGTTCCAGATTAATTCTATTGATAAAGAGCATTTTGAGACGTGAGGGTCAACTTCATCGTACTGAGGTTCATTCCATATGGCTCGATCTCTTCCAGCAGTGGCCTCTTATTCCCTGTCTGTCTAAGAGGGAGGTTGAAATGAAAACCTTAAATGAATTTGTGTGTGTGTGCGTGTGCGCGTGCGTGTGCGTGTGTGTGTGTTTGTGCGTGCGTGTGTGCGTGCGTGCGTGTGTGTGTTCTGAAAAAGTAAATAACGAATGTATCATTTTTCGATGTAGTCACCACTGCTGTCATTGCAAGTCCTTAACAGCCAATAAAGTGCTTGGATTCCTGTATAAAAATGTCTCTGGGGTCATTAGTCGGTGTGCCTGACCCAGTCCTGAACAAGACAATAATAGCATGGGTATAGTAATTTCTATCACACTTTTAAAGTTTTAATTTGAAGCTCGCATGCATCTTTCTGCTATCTACTATCTCTGTGCCATACTGTATCTCTCTGCTGTGTTTCTTTAACCTAAGATAAAAGTTCACGAACCTAACGATGTGTCCCCAGGCACAGCCAGTGTGGCTAGAGGCTGGAGCGTCTACTTTGACTCGCTGATCGACAAGAAGATCTCCAGGTTCCTCAACAGCACCCTGCACATGGAGGTAGACCAGCTGTCCGAGTACCCGGACTTGTTTGCTTTCGGCATCACAATTGTGGTTACACGTAAGTGCCTTCTCAATCTTCCTCCTCATCATCATTAAACAATATAAAATGACACAAAGTAATGCGAACACACACACACACACACACACACACACACACACACACACACACACACACACACACACACACACACACACACACACACACACACACACACACACACACACAAAAAATATGCAGCTAATGCGCCGGTTCCGTTGCGAAGGCGGTACGCACACAGTTCGTAATCCCGCATACCGCATTCGAAATACCGCTGCGGGTGATTTGCTAGCACACAGCCTTGCGTTGTTTTCGTTTTATTAAATGGTATTTGTGCCTGTCGTTCAGAAACCAATGGCAAACTACTGAACGTAAACTTGCCAAGAGATCTCGAACAGTAAAAAATGCTGGGGTTGAATGTGATGTCCTATAAATGATATGCAGCTAACTTTCTAACTAAATGCAGCTTTACAGAACACAATTGTGGGAAATACAGGACGTAGTGGCGACTAGCCTTTATAAGCAAACAAAGCAAACACATACATACACAAAACACAACATATAATTACGGAGAAGATACAACTGTAACTGCATTAAAACATAAGAACAGGATGAGAATAATGGAAAGATATAAAAATGAGAACAATTTACAGTAGCATCTTATGTTCTGTGCTCCATAAATCTTGCGTTCTGTGTACTATTAACTGTAACAGCTTATCTTTTATGATCCATTAACTTAACTTTGGCATGTTGTGTTCTATATTCCATTAACTGCAGCATCTTGTGTTCTATATTCCATTAACAGTAGCATCTTGTGTTCTATATTCCATTAACAGTAGCATCTTGTGTTCTATATTCCATTAACTGCAGAATCGTGTGTTCCATGTCCCATTAACTGTGGCATCTTGTGTTGTATATTCCATTAACAGTAGCATCTTGTGTTCTACATTCCATTAACTTAACTTTGGCATGTTGTTTTCTATGTCACATTAACTGTGGCATCTTGTGTTGTATAATCCGTTAACGATATGATCTTGTGTTCCATATTCCATTAACTGCTGCTTGTAGTATTCTATAACCCATTAACTGTAGCATGTAGTGTTCCATGTCCCACTTATTGTAGCATGTAGTGTTCCATGTCCCACTTATTGTACCATGTAGTGTTCCATGTCCCACGTATTGTAGCATGTAGTGTTCCTTGTCCCACTTATTCTGATGTCCCACTAACTGTGGCATGTAATGTTCCATGTCCCACTAACTGTGGCATGTAGTGTTCCATGTCCCACTAACTGTTGCATGTAGTGTTCCAAGTCCCACTAACTGTGACATGTCCGTGGAACACCACATGCTCCAATAAGCGGGACATGGAACAATACATGCCATAACATGTTGGACATGGAACAATACTAACTGTGACATGTAGTGTTCCCTGTCCCACTAACTGTAGCATGTATTGTTCCATGTCCCACTTATTATGGCATGTAGTATTCCATGTCCCACTTATTATGGCATGTAGTATTCCATGTCCCACTAACTGTAGCATCGTGTCTGCCTCTGACAGTGCTCCTGTCTGCCGGAGTCCAAGAGTCTGCCCGCTTCAACAACATCTTCACCTGCGTCAACCTGCTGGTTGTGCTCTACGTCACCGCTTGTGGCCTCTTCAAGGTGGACTTCCACAACTGGAACCTCAGCCAGGAGGAGGTAAGTCACCCACCACAGGCTAGAAATGAGGCGGAGTTACTCTTCCATGTATTCCATGTCATTATTTGCTTTTTAATAGAAGCTACAGAAGAGTGTTAACAATGTTGAATAGAAACTACAGAAGAGTGTTAACAATGTTGAATAGAAACTACAGAAGAGTGTTAACAATGTTGAATAGAAACTACAGAAGAGTGTTAACAATGTATTCAGTGAGAATGTGGCTACGTGGTTACGCCGCTTATCTTGCGTTCCGAAGGTTGTGGGTTCGATTCCGGCTAACGTCCTTCGGTTGACGAGTGGAATTTTTTCGGAGATGCTTACCTGTTAAATCTTGTTTCTATGAGGAAAGATAACAGATCTGTCTATTCAACAAGAACTTCAATATTGAAGAGGATTCGTCATTAGGACAACTAAACATGAGGGAAATTAACTATTTAGGGCATTGTAAAAAGACGTGGAAAAGATTGTTATAGAGGAAGGCGCACGGATGAAGCAGAGAAGAGGAAGGCCACACCATGATGGGTTCAATATGTGATAGATAACTTACACATGACAACAACGTGTACCGGTACTGACACCTAACCGTCTTGACAATGAGCTTTAGGAAAAGGTATAATAACCTTTCCATAACACACGCACGCACGCACACAATTGTTGCGTATCCCTTACTGGACGTTTCAGTCAACACCAGTAGAGTTACGTTACACCAGTAGAGTTACGTTACACCAGTAGAGTTACGTTACACCAGTAGAGTTACGTTCAGTAGTTTGCCATTGCTTTCTGAACGACCGGCTCCCATACCAGCACGTTATAACACAACGCGACACGGTCTGCTGCACAAATCGGTCGCAGCTGAGCTTCGAACGCCTGGTACCCGGCTCACGAACCGCGTTCGCAAGTCTGTAGCCACGGAGACCGGAGCACAAAGCCTGGGCTGAATTATTAAGACCATGTGTTGCCCATGCAGCATGATCCCTCTCTTAGCCTGTCTGATTTACTCCAGAGAAAAGGCAACACCAATACGTCTGGAAATAGACCAGCTGCAGAAGCTGTCAGGTCAGCAAAGCAATACTCTAAACAGAGATGCGGCCAGTCAAAAGCACTATGCAGGAAGCCAAAGAAGATTAGACCAACACAGAACTGGTGTCGTGAACCGCTACACGCTGCGGGATTTACTGGGGACGGGATCCGAGCATTTATGGGTTAAATGGTTCGATGTGCAATGAGGATGATCTGTCGACTAACTAACTAACTAACTAACTAACTACCTAACTAACTAACTAACTAACTAACTAACTAACTAACTAACAAACAAACTAACTAACTAACAAACTAACTAACAAACAAACTAACTAACTACCACGGGCGGTTGAAAGCATGAGCTAATGTCACATTAGCATTAGGGAAATTTGAGGAGGATATGGGCCGAGTGGCGGAAGGCAGGAGAGACATACTTGTCTGGTCTGAACTGGTTGATGAACTAAAATGGAATGGTGCAATGAGGTTAACCCTCACGCCTTCAATCAATCAGGTGTCGCCTCCACAATGAAGGTTGGCTGCAATGGATCTCCAACCCTGGCCTTATCTCGCCTTGACTGTACATTCTGTCAGATTGCTATTCGTCCAACTCTCGATGTTATCTACACACATTTATCTCGCTCGCTTGCCTTGAACCTTACCTTCTGTGTGGTTTATTTTTATAAGAATGTTATGACTTTTAACGTGGCCGAAATATTTCACATGACTCTATTTTATTTATTTCATCAATTCTCTTTTCATTCCTAGTTTTTCTAGAAACTCTGTATTTGAATGTTTTTGTTTCCGTGAAATACGACATATTCTTCTGTATATCCACATCTCCAGTGCCTCTATTCGACTTTCTAATTGTTTGTTCAATGTCCAAGCTTTCGCGTCATATAGTAGTGTTGAATATCCCTTAAATCCTCTTTATCAATATAATTAATCCGGAACGCCAAGACCGAAATATATAAAGATACACGAACTCTCGTGCCATGTGACAGGGCACATGATCATGATGATATAGTATATTTCTCAAATTCCTATATTTTTACCGCCAGGTACCAGACGGCGCAGGTTCTGGTGGTTTCATGCCATTTGGCTTTTCCGGCACAATGGCAGGGGCGGCGACCTGTTTCTACGCCTTTGTGGGATTTGACTGCGTGGCAACGACAGGTTGTGTGTCTTATATTTTGCTCACTTTGATTTGAATACTTTGATTGCCCTCTGATATTGATTTAATATTTTTTTTTAAAGTTAGTTGTATATCCTTTACAGGATGTCGCAGTCAAACCCGGCATGTTGTTTCTGTTTGTGATTTCTTGGCAAGATTACGTTCAGTTTTAATATTATGTTTTATAATTGCCGGTACAAATGGCGACGACGTGATGTGTTTATTCTTCGGGTGACGCTGTTTAGTGTTTTCCTGTGGATTATGTGGTGTTATTTGGTATTCGTTTATTGGAAGTGTTCAAAAGAAGCCACGGAAGGTAAGTGGTGGATGAAATTTTGAGGGCAGCCGACAGATATTTCTTAGTTATGGTCTCAAGTTTTGCGACGGCAGGCAGAGGATCTCTTTCACGAGACAATGGCTGCGGTCACACGGCCAGTATGGTCACTGCCATAGAGGAAAGCAACGGCAAACTACCTCTTTAAAAGTGCCTAGTACATTGTGATTCGCCTAAAGACTGACCATCGCAAGACAAGGAAAGACATTAAAATTAGCAACATGGAATGTTAGGACGTTAACCGACGACGAACAATTAGATAACATAAAACCAAAAAAATGGAAAGAGAGAAAATTAATATTTTAGGGATGTGCGAAACGAGATGGACAGGAGCATATATCAAGATAGATGACGATTTTAAGATTATTTATTCTAGAGTAGAAGATCGACAAAGGAGAGTGGCAATTATGTTGCACCGGAAAACATCAAAATCTGATCAAGGATATTTTGCCGTGTCGGACAGAGTTCTAATAGTTAAATTAAGTGGCAAACCTTTTAGCATAAATGTTATTCAATTATATGTCCCAACAGGAGAATCCAGTGAAGATAGTGTAGAGGAATGTTATAATGACATAGAGTCTGCCTTAAAGAAATGTAAAATTTCAGAAATAAACATCATAAAAGGGGACTTCAATGCAAAAGTAGGAAATCACGGTGGCAGATAAACAGTAGGCGCCTATGGTTTAGGAGAGAGAAATGAAAGAGGATACAGACTCATAGAGTGGGCAAAAGAACAGGAAATGAATGTAGGAAACACCTGGTTTAAGCAACACCCTAGAAGATTATGGACATGGAGGAGTCCTAATAGCAGGATTAGAAACCAGATTGACTACATTCTGATTAGCAGAAGATTTAGAAATGCGTTAACTATAGCAAAAACAGTTCCCAGTGCTGATTGTTATAGTGACCACAGATTACTTACAGGAATCTTGAGGATAAAGTTAAAGAAAGTCAAGTATATAACAGAAACACTAAATATGATTTGTGTACATTGAGTAATGACAAGGAAATACAAAACAAATTCAACATAGAAGTACAGAATATATTTGATATATTGTCTGATCTAGAGATCTATTCCATGATGTGGATGATCAATGGGAAATGTTGAAGAATTCAATCAGTTTGGCTGCAGAAACAACTATTCCAAAATTAAAGAAGGTGGGTTGTAAGAAATGGATGACTGAAGAAATATTACACCTAATGGAAACAAGAAGACTCAACAAAAATAATCCTGCCAAATATGAAGAAATTCACAGACAAGTCAGAATATTATGTAAGGAGGTAAAAGAAGCATGGTTTGAGGAAAAGTGCTTAGAAATTGAAAAACAAGACAACAGTCAAAATACCAAATTAGTGCACAAAAGAATTCAGGAACTTACTAATAAAAGAACAAGTACATCAGCTGGCTGTCTAAAAACAAACGATCGCAAAATTATAATAGAAAAAGGATCAGATTCTACATGTATGGACAGATTATGTGAAAAACCTTTATGATGATAACAGAGAGGAACAGTATGATATTCGAGTTAATAATGAAGGACCGCCAATTTTGAAGATGGAGGTTCGAAATGTTCTTAAGACATATGAAAGCTGGCAAGGCCCCCGGTGCAGATAACATCACAACAGAAATGATTAAAGCTTTAGAAGAATATGGAATAGATCAAGTCACCAGACTGCTGAACACATTATATGATACTGGAGATATACCTTCTGAATTATGTAACTCTGTATTTATTGCAATCTCAAAGAAATCAGGTGCCTTGGAATGTGATCAATATAGAACAATTAGTATAATGAGTCACATCACAAAGATTTTGCTACGAATTATCATGCAAAGAGTGAGGAAGAAATAATAATTTTGTTGCATATCCCTTACGGGACGTTGCAGTCAACACCAGCATTTTCAGCTGCTGTTGATGTACTAGGCAAGTGTTACGTTCAGTAGTTTGCCATTGCTTTCTGAACAACCGGCCCCTATACCTTTTTCGAAAAAACCAGCACCGCTGTGTTTCGAACCTGGGTATACGGGCTGACAAACCGCGTTCGCAAGCCCTTAGCCACAGAGACCGGTGAGGAAGAAAATGCAATCTGAAATAGGGGAAGAACAATGTGGGTTTGTAGAAGGAAAGGGTACAGTAAATGCTGTGTATATGCTGTGATCAGTTATTGAACGTGCTATAGAAGTAACCAAGGATATACATCTTTGCTTTATTGACTACACAAAGGCTTTTGATAGAGCATGGTGGATATGCTAGAAGATCTACAAATTGATTGGAAAGACATTAGACTCATAAAAACATATATTGGAAACAACAAGCTGCCATAAGGATTGATAATGAAGTGGGACAATATCAGCCTATTAAGAAAGGTGGTTAGGCAGGGATGTGTAATGTCTCCAGATCTGTTTTCCCTATACAGGAAAATATTTTCAGAAATGTAGAAGATATAAATGGAATCAGCATTGGAGGACGAAACATCAATAACATTAGATATGCAGATGATACAGTATTGATTGCAGTCAATGAGCAGGATCTGCAACAATTAGTGTTGTTGTACACAGTGAGCAACGGGATTAGAATTAAATTGTAAAAAGATACAGATTATGGTCGTCACTAGGAAGAACAAAATACCGCAATGAAATATACAAGTGAATGGGAATATTCTTCAACAAGTGAATCGGTACAATTATCTCGGAACAGTCATAACATCTGATGGGAGATGCCTTGAAGAGATTAGAACAAGAATCGCCATGGCGAAAGTAGCCTTTAGCAAGATGAAAAACATTCTGACCAATAAAAAGATGTCAATTGAAACGAGAAAAAGAGTGTTGAGGGGATACATAGAGCCTGTTCTTTTGTATGGGTGTGAAACTTGGACAATGAGCAGTCAAGCTGAAAAACATCTGATGGCTGCAGAAATGTGGTTTCTGAGGAAAATGCAAAGAATACCATGGACAGACAGAAAAACCAATGACCAAGTACTACAGGAGACAAATGAAAATCGTAAATTGATTAAAGAAGTTAGACGTAGACAGTCAAAATGTTTTGGACATGTTATGAGAAGAAATGGATTGGAGAACTTGGTGACAACTGGCAAGATCGAAGGAAACAGACCAAGAGGATAGATCTTGAGCATAGCCTTCGATGGGTAGCGTTGTGATATTCTGTTGTGATAATTTGGTGTGTCCAGTGTGTGCCGCGTGGTTACACACCCGCTTCACACGCGTGATCCGGGACTGTTTCCGGATCCGGTCAGGGATATGCACTACTGACGAGCTCAAATGAGGGCGAAACTCGAGTATAGTGCTTCCATATTGACGTGGATAGGCCTTAGGTTCATATCAGAATGCGATCGGCGTTGCCAGTAGTGGGTTGTGCTCAATATTTAAATTTCAAATCCCGAAACAACCACATAATCAATATAATGGAGAACTGAAATTCAAGTACAAAATAATTTTAATGAAAGATTTTTTCTATATTATTTTAATTATTAGTAATTATTTATTATTTAAATAAGTGAGATCCTTGCGCTTGATGCTTGCTGCAAAGAGATTTTATGTCAGGTTCCAATTTAGTTTTAACTTTAGTCTCAAGTCTCCCCGTTTTGTTATATCCAGCCGATTTCTTCCATTTTCGAATTGCCCCCCTTAACAATCGAACTGCCCCCCTGTGGGGCGTGGGCACCACGTTGGGAAACACTGATCTATATGGTACAGGATCTATATGATGAAGGATCTATCTTGTGCAGGATCTATATGGTGCAAGATCTATATGCTGCAGGTTCTATATGCTGCAGGATCAATATGGTGCACAGGATCTACATGGTGCAGGATCTATATGGTGCGGGATCTATATGCTGCAGGATCTATATGCTGCAGGATCTATATTGTGCAGGGTCTATATGGTGCAGGATCTATATGGTACAGGATCTATATGCTGCAGGATCTTTATGATGCAGGATCTATATGGTGCAGGATCTATATGGTGCAGGATCTATATTGTGCAGGATCTATATGGTGCAGGATCTAAATGCTGCAGGTTCTATATGCTGCAGGATCTATATGTGCAGGATCTATATGTCTACAGGCGGGTCGGCACTCTGTAGGTGTTCCGGACAGTATCACATCTGCCGCCTTTACTTATCACATTTCCAGGTGTCCAATTTTAGACTGGGTCAAACTTGGACGCCCAGGTAAATTTCTAAAGCAATCTCGATAAGGATTCGACCCCATGAACACCGGGCCGGAAGGCTAGCTTATAGCCACTACTCTACTAGGCTCCCACAAGTCAGTTCTACCTGGTTATTAATGTTCTTAGCCGTCCAATCATTTCTTTACTTATTCATTCAAGAAGATTTGGAAGAGATTTTGGAGATTTGTTAGCAACAGACGGGCAATATCTCCGGCGGGCCGATTCTTCCTGGTCGCGGGATCCGCACAGTGTCAAGCGGGGAGCCTGACGGTAGTTCACGCTTTTATAGGTCCAGACACTTACGATGACAGATGTGCACGCTCATACTGGTCCAGACACTTGGTATAAGGCACTCAGCTGAGGGATATGGCTGAACGTCTCTAAGTCAAATCACTCGGATGTGAGGGCTTGGCAATTACCCACTTCCTGCTCTTGGAGGTGTGATGCTGAGACGGCAGCCTACATTGTTCCTGACGTACTGGTTATCCTTTCCTCTGGAGATAACAAGGCAAGAACGAACGAACGAACGAACAAACTTTATTTTAAAAGGGTAACAAATTGGGCACGCAGGCCCGTCTTACATTCGGTCCTTTCAATCACTCATCTTTCATTCATCGCAAGAGATGGATCATGCTGCATGGGCAACGCATGTTCTCTGATTTAATGCCCAGGCTATGTGATTTGGAATTCTAGCTCTGTTCCAATTCACACACTTTCGTCTGTAAAGACGGCAAGGTGCCTTACCTACTAAGACGTCTATGAGATTGTCTGCACTGGGAAAAGACCCACATCTCTGTGGCAATCTTTTTCTGTCAACTCTATTCAATAAGCGTTCTCGTTTATTCTACGGATGAAGAAACCAAAAACCCTCGAAAATCCTTACAGGTATTTAGCCTCGAATCTGTTTTTTTTTTTCTTTTCTACTCTCTTCATTCAACATTCTCTGTTGTTCTACAGGCGAAAAGGCTATAAAAAAAACAGCCTTCAAAGCACTGCCCCTTAATCTGTTTCTGTCTACTCTCTTCATTCAACGTTCTCTTTTATTCTACAGGGGAAGAGACTAAAAACCTTCAAAAAGTAGTGTCCCATAATCTGTTTCTGTATACTCTCTTCATTCAGCGTTGTTGTTTATTCTAAGGTGAAGAAACCATAAACCGTCAACCTATAGCTATTGTCATTCATTCTGTTTCGTTCTTCTATCTTCACTCAACTTTCTTTTTCTTTCTTAATTTTCTACAGGTAAAGAGATTAAAAACAATCTAAGTATTGTCCCTCAGTCTGTTTCCTTCTACTCTCTTCATTTAGCGCTCTCGCTTATTCTAAGGTAAATAGACCAAAAACCATCATAGATATTTATCTATGATGGTTCTATGGCTATTGTCCCTCATTATGTTTCCTTCTACTCTCTTCATTCAGCAGTCTAGTTTACTCTACAGGTAAATAGACCAAAAACCATCATAGATATGTTTCTATGATGGTTCTATGGCTATTGTCCCTCAGTATGTTTCCGTCTACTCTGTTCATTCAGCAGTTTGGTTTATTCTACAGGTGAAGAGACCAAAACCCCTCAGAGATCAATACCTATAGGTATTGTAGTCTCCCTGTTCGTCATATTCCTGTCCTACTTCAGCGTGTCCGCTGTGATCACCCTGGTGTGTCCCTACTATCTCCTGGACAGGGATGCCGCTCTGCCAGCCGTGTTTGACCGTATCGGCTGGGGGGTGGCTCGATATGTCATCACAGCAGGAGCAGTCTGTGGCCTGTCAACCAGGTACAGACGGTAATGTTCGGATGCGTCCATCTACATACGTGTGTGTTCACCTGAAAATGTAATGAATTGTATTTTATTTTAAAGTTAGTTGAATGTACTTTACAGGATGGCGCAGTCAACCCCAGCATATTTTGGCTGTTTGTAATTTCTTGACAGGTTTGCGTTCAGTAGTTTGCCATTGCTTTCTGAACGATCGATACTCATACCATTTGTATGAAAACCAACGCAAGGTGGTAATGACGCTGATTACTGCTGTATTCAATAGTGAATTTTATTGCCTCCACCAATATATCTGGCATGTGGTTCTTGTGGCGAATGTTGCGAATATCTGGGACTCCCAAAGTAGAGCCTGTTTTGCTGTATGACAGTGAATCATAGACCGTGAGTGAGGCAATTAGGAAAAGCTTAGAAGCAACGGAGTATTGTCACGCCGCGCTTGGTTTAAATATTTGAGCTGGTGGGTGGTTACTGGTGATTTGAGGATGTCTAGAGTTTAATGTTCTTGCAAGTGGCTCACGCGCAAAACTGCCGATGCTCTGAAGGTACTGAACACAAACGCAAAGCTGCAGCTGACACAATTACTTTAATCCACTGTGATGGAAATTAAGCGGCAGACCTTTTAGCATAAACGTTATTCACGTGTGCCTCAACTGGGGAATCCAGTGAAGATAGTATAGAGGAATTTTATAATGACTTGGAGTCTGCTTTAAAGAAATGTAAAAATTCAGAAATAAACATCATAATAGGCGACTTCGATGCAAATGTAGGAAATCAAGGTGATAGATACACAGTAGGAAACTATGGTTTAGGAGAGAGAAATTAAAGAGGATACAGACTTGTAGAGTGGGCAAAAAAGCAGGAAATGATTATAGGAAACACCTGGTTTAAACAATACCCTAGAAGATTATGGACATGGAGGATTCCTGATAGCTGGATTAGAAACCAGATTGATTACATTCTGATTAGCAGAAGATTTAGAATGATGCGTTAACAATAGCAAAAACAGTTCCCAGTGCTGATTGTTATAGTGACCACAGATTACTTACAGATACATTGAGGGTAAAGTTACAGAAAGTCAAGTATATAACAGGAAACACTAAATATGATTTGTTTACATTGAGTAATGACGAGGAGATATAAAACAAATTCAACATAGAAGTACAAAACAGATTTGATATATTGTCTGATCTAGAGATCCTATTCCAAGATGTTTGACGATAAAAGGAAAATGTTGAAGAATTCAATCAGTTTGGCTTCAGAAACAACTATTCCAAAATTAATGAAGGTGGGTCGTAAGAAATGGATGACTGAAGACATTTTACAACTAATGGAAGCAAGACAACTCAACAAAAATAATCCTGCCAAATATGAAGAAATTCACAGAAATACCACAATGTGATATACGAGTAGATGGGGATATTATTAAACAAGTGAATCGATACTATTATCTCGGCACAGTCATAACATCTGATGGTAGATACCTTGAAGAGATTAGAACAAGAATTGCCATTGCGAAGGTAGCCTTTTGCAAGATGAAAAACATACTGATCAATAAAAAGATATCAATTGAAACGAGAAAAAGAGTGTTGAGATGCTGCATAGAACCTATATTTCTGTATGAATGTGAAGCGTCGACAATAAGCAGTCAAGCTGAAAAACAGCTAATGGCTGTGGAAATGTGGTTTCTGAGGAAAATGCAAAGAATACCATGGACAGATAGAAAAACCAACGAACAAGTCCTTCAAGAAACAAATGAAGATCGTAAACTGATTAGAGTCATTAGACGTAGACAGTCAAAACTTTTTGGGCATGTTATGAGAAGAAATGAATTGGAGAACTTGGTGACAACTGGCAAGATCGAAGGGAAGAGACCAAGGGGAAGACCGAGAAGTAAATACCTGGATGGCTTGGCCCCGTGGCATGGTCGAGACAGGAACACAGAGCTGATCCACGACTCTGGTGATCGAGTGAGATGGCAGAACATGACTGCCCACGCTTATCGGCATGGAACATGATGGATGGATGGATGGAAATGTATTGAATCGTTCTGCACCATGACAAATATGATTCATGAGACGAATGTTGCAAGCATAGGGTGTATTTTTAATGAATGTGCAGTTTTTGAAATTATTGCCGTTCCAAGATTTGTATTTACCCATTATGTTGCATGAACTCCACAGAGACCATAGACTGCCAGGTTAACTAACAATGATTGCCTGGAAGATGCTAATGAATGTAGAAAATATACAGTTATAAGACAGAGACAGTTCTTTGGTCATGTGGTGAGAAGAGACAACAGAAAAGATCAGTGGGAGAAGAATCAGAGGCAAAGCGAGAGAAATGTTGTAGGGTGGATTGAGATGTTAATACGGAGGGATATCACCAGCAGAGTTGATCCAGAGCACAATGGACCGAGATCTGTGGATTGACACGAACGTTTCACAAGTTGGCAAAGGCACATTGTGATGATGTTTTAGGTATTGGTGTTTCTTGCTGAAGTGTAGCGCCTTTGATACAACAGCACCAAAGAAAATTAATTTTTAGAGCATGCTTCTTGTCTGTGGTACAGGAGACGCGTAGAGAGCGAGAGAGAGAGAGAGAGAGAGAGAGGAGAGATGAGAGAGAGAGAGAGAGAGATTGGAAAAGAGATGCATAGACAGGGAGAGAGGGTGGAAGAGAGATGCAGAGACAGGGAAAG
>JACEFZ010023520.1:225000-248256 GCA_014155875.1 Cepaea nemoralis
AGGCCCACTGCGAAAAGAGATCGAGCCATTTGGGATAAACCCAGTGCAATGAAGTCGACCATACGTCTTTGCAGTGTTTCTTTAAACAGGGTCTCCGTGGCGAAGTGGTTACCCCTCGTGCTTCGCTCTCTGAAGGTTGTGGGTTCGATTCTTGGCTACGTGGTTCGGTTGATGAGTGTTCATAAAAGTGTTTCTTTAAACAGTAAATGTTCATGAGTCCATGCCGCTCAAACAGTAAATATTTAGTTTTTAATGTGCATTAGTTGATCTATTATTGTAAGGTATCTATTAGTCTAATTAGTCTAAGGCACATATTATCTAAGGCATCTATTAGTCTAAGGCATCTATTATACTAAGGCATCTATTAGACTATAGCATCTATTAGTCTAAGGAATATATTAGTATATGACTCTAAGGCATCTATTAGTCTAAGGAATATATTAGTATATGACTCTAAGGCATCTATTAGTCTACAGCATCTATTAGTCTAAGGAATATATTAGTATATGACTCTAAGGCATCTATTAGTCTACAGCATCTATTAGTCTAAGGAATATATTAGTCTATGACTCTAAGGCATCTATTATACTTAGGCATCTATTATTCAAAGGCATATATTATACTTAGGCATCTATTATACTTAGGCATCTATTAGTCTAAGGCATCTATTAGTCTAAAACATCTATTATACTAAGGCATCTATTAGTCTAAGGCATCTATTATCTAAGGCATCTATTAGTCTAAGGAATATATTAGTCTATGACTCTAAGGCATCTATTAGTCTACAGCATCTATTAGTCTAAGGAATATATTAGTCTATGACTCTAAGGCATCTATTATAATTAGGCATCTATTATTCTAAGGCATATATTATACTTAGGCATCTATTATACTTAGGCATCTATTAGTCTAAGGCATCTATTAGTCTAAAACATCTATTATACTAAGGCATCTATTAGTCTAAGGCATCTATTATCTAAGGCATCTATTAGTCTAAGGCATCTATTATACTAAGGCATCTATTATACTAAGGCATCTATTAGACTATAGCATCTATTAGTCTAAGGAATATATTAGTATATGACTCTAAGGCATCTATTAGTCTAAGGAATATATTAGTCTATGACTCTAAGGCATCTATTAGTCTACAGCATCTATTAGTCTAAGGAATATATTAGTCTATGACTCTAAGGCATCTATTATAATTAGGCATCTATTATTCTAAGGCATATATTATACTTAGGCATCTATTATACTTAGGCATCTATTAGTCTAAGGCATCTATTAGTCTAAAACATCTATTATACTAAGGCATCTATTAGTCTAAGGCATCTATCATCTAAGGCATCTATTAGTCTAAGGCATCTATTATACTTCGGCCTCTATTAGTCTAAATCATCTATTATAATTAGGCATCTATTAGTCTAAGACATCTATTAGTCTAAGGCATCTATTAGTCTAAGGCATCTATTAGTCTAAGGCATCTATTACACTTAGGCATCTATTAGTCTAAGGCATCTATTATACTTAGGCATATATTAGTCTACGGCATCTATTAGTCTAAGGCATCTATTATACTTAGGCATCTATTAGTCTAAGGCATCTATTAGTCTAAGGCGTCTATTAGTCTAAGGCATCTATTATACTTAGGCATCTATTATACTTAGGCATTTATTAGTCTAAGGCATCTATTAGTCTAAGACTCTAAGGTATCTATTATACTTAGGCATCTATTAGTCTAAGGCATATATTATACTTAGGCATCTATTAGTCTAAGGCATCTATTAGTCTAAAGCATCTATTAGTCTAAGGCATCTATTAGTCTAAGACTCTAAGGCATCTATTATACTTAGACATCTATTGGTCTAAGGCATCTATTAGTCTAAGGCATCTATTAGTCTAAGACTCTAAGGCATCTGTTATACTTAGGGATCTATTAGTCTAAGGCATCTAATATACTTAGGCATCTATTAGTCTAAGGCATCTAATATCACGATGTTGATGACCCACCGAATGATGACAGGCTAGTCTACTAAACTATGGGTCTAGCACCATATGTACATTGAGCGTCAAGCCATGTAAAAAGGGCCTTGTACTTTGCTGACTTACCTTTACTTTGCTGGCTTATTTTTACTTCTCTGGCTTATCTTTACTTTGCTGACTTATCTTTACTTTGCTGACTTATCTTTACTTTGCTGACTTACCTTTACTTTGCTGACTTACCTTTACTTTGCTGACTTATCTTTACTTTGCTGACTTACCTTTACTTTGCAGACTTACCTTTACTTCGCTGACTTACCTTTACTTTGCAGACTTACCTTTACTTTGCTGACTTACCTTTACTTTGCTGACTTACCTTTACTTTGCAGACTTACCTTTACTTTGCTGACTTACCTTTACTTTGGTGACTTACCTTTACTTTGCTGACTTACCTTTACTTTGCTGACTTACATTTACTTTGCTGACTTACCTTTACTTTGCTAACTTACCTTTACTTTGCTGACTTACCCTTACTTTGCTGACTTACATTTACTTTGCTGACTTACCCTTACTTTGCAGACTTACCTTTACTTTGCCGACTTACCTTTACTTTGCAGACTTACCTTTACTTTGCTGACTTACCTTTACTTTGCTGACTTACCTTTACTTTGTTGACATACCTTTACTTTGCTGACTTACCTTTACTTTGCTGACTTACCTTTACTTTGCTGACTTACCTTTACTTTGCTGACTTACCTTTACTTTTCTGACTTATCTTTACTTTGCTGACTTATCTTTACTTTGCTGACTTTCCCTTACTTTCCTGACTTACCTTTACTTTGCCGACTTACCTTTACTTTGCTGACTTATCTTTACTTTGCTGACTTACCTTTACTTTGCTGACTTACCCTTACTTTGCTGACTTACCTTTACTTTGCCGACTTACCTATACTTTGCTGACTTACCTTTACTTTGCTGACATCTTTACTTTGCTGACTTACCTTTACTTTGCTGACTTACCTTTACTTTGCTGACTTATCTTTACTTTGCTGACCTATCTTTACTTGGCTGACTTACCTTTATTCGCTGACTTACCTTTACTTTGCTGACTTACCTTTACTTGGCTAACTTACCTTTACCTTTCTGACTTACCTTTACTTTGCTGACTTACCTTTAATTTGCTGACTTATCTTTACGTTGCTGGCTTACCTTCACTTTGCTGACTTACCTGAACTTTGCTGACTTACCTGTACTCTGTCGCAGGTTTCATGGCCATGATGTTTAATCTCAAGGAGCTGGTTGACATGATGTCCATAGGCACGCTGCTGGCCTACACTCTGGTCAGCGTCTCAGTGCTCATTCTCAGGTAGCTGTTTTGGACCGGCTGTCATGCTGGTTATTAGTGTCCGTAGCTCATCCAATGTGTTTATTAATCCGGTCATCGTGTAGGCTGGCGAAACATGCTCGCCACGCACCTCGGCATGGCGCATGATGCTGATGACTTATGGGAGATGTTTGTTGCGCATACGGAATGTGGTGGCTGTAGTACGTAGGTGACGTGTCGGTGGTGCCTATGTGAGATCTCTGATGATTGTAGTGTGTATGTGAAATGTCTGTAATGCGTATGGGAAATTTATATGGTGTATATGTTAAATGTCTGTCGTGCGTATGTGAAATGTATGTAGTGCATATGTAAAATGTTTGTAATGCGTATGTGAAATGTATGTAGTGTGTATGTGAGATCTCTGATGATTGTAGTGTGTGTGAAATGTCTGTAGTGCATATGTGATATGTCTGTAGTGATGCCTGCAACGCATACGTGATGTCTGTAGTTCATGCGATGTGTTTATTACATGAGATTTCTGTAGTATATCAGATTTCTGCAGTATATGAGATTTCTGTAGTATGTGAGATTTATGTAGTGTATCAGATCCCTATAGTATATCAGATGTTTGTAGTATATCACATTTCTGCGGTATATGAGATTTCTGTAGTATGTCCGATTTCTTTAGCTTATCAGAATTCTACAGTACATGATACTTCCGTAGTATATCAGAATTATGATTTACATCAGATCTTTGCGGTATATTAGATTTCTGTAGTATGTCAGATTTCTATATTATATAAGAATTGTGTTGTATATCAGATTTCTGCAGCACATGAGATTTCTGTAGCACATCAGAGGTAGCCAGTTTCCCTGGCCTAGGAGTTAGACGTCTTTCTCCGAAATCCCGTATATTCTCGTGAGTATCGTAACCTGCGCGAGAATCGGTAGCGGTTCTCGCCCCGGTGGTAACTTACGGGGTATGTGAGCCGGTCGCTCATAAAGCAATGGCAAATTACTGAGCGTAATCTTGCCTACCACATCAACAGCAGCTGAAAAATGCTGATGTTGACTGCAAGCCCTGTAAGGGATATGGAAAAAAAAATCAGATGTAGGGACAAACTTAAGATGTAAAAGTGACATTCTTACTGGCCTGTATTCCATTGACTTTACAGGTATGAAGCAGACGTGAATCTCTATGGCAATAAGCACGCAAGAGGGACACTCCAAGTCACAGGTGCTAACTGTCGTCAGGATCGAAGGAGCACATCCCTGATTCTTCAAATTATACACCCCAAGAATCGTCAACCGACCCCACAGACAGCGTCAACTGTCAAAGTTTTAGTTCTTGTTTCATGTAAGTACCACAGGTTTAGTTCTTGTTTTATGTAAGTGGCACATTTTTAGTTTTCTTTTTGGTAAGTAGCACAGTTTTATTTGCCTTAACTCCCACTTTAGCCCTGTAAAGTCATAATTTCCGATTGACGCTCTTCTTGACACGTTGAGTATTATGTTTTTTGTTGTTGTAAGTAGCACAGTTTTATTTGCCTTAACTCCCACTTTAGCCCTGTAAAGTCATAATTTCCGATCGACGCTTTTCTTGACACGTTGAGTATTATGTTTTTTGTTGTTGTAAGTAGCAGTTTTATTTGCCTTAACTCCCACTTTAGCCCTGTAAAGTCATAATTTCCGATCGACGCTCTTCTTGACACGTTGAGTATTATGTTTTTTTTTGTTGTAAGTAGCACAGTTTTATTTGCCTTAACTCCCACTTTAGCCCTGTAAAGTCATAATTTCCGATTGACGCTCTTCTTGTCACGTTGAGTATTATGTTTTTTGTTGTTGTAAGTAGCACAGTTTTATTTGCCTTAACTCCCACTTTAGTCCTGTAAAGTCATAATTTCCGATCGACGCTCTTCTTGTCACGTTGAGTATTATGTTTTTTTTGTTGTAAGTAGCACAGTTTTATTTGCCTTAACTCCCACTTTAGTCCTGTAAAGTCATAATTTCCGATCGACGCTTTTCTTGACGCGTTGAGTATTTTGTTTTTTTGTTGTTGTAAGTAGCACAGTTTTATTTGCCTTAACTCCCACTTTAGCCCTGTAAAGTCATAATTTCCGATCGACGCTCTTCTTGTCACGTTGAGTATTATGTTTTTTTTTGTTTTGTAAGTAGCACAGTTTTATTTGCCTTAACTCCCACTTTAGTCCTGTAAAGTCATAATTTCCGATCGACGCTTTTCTTGACGCGTTGAGTATTTTGTTTTTTTGTTGTTGTAAGTAGCACAGTTTTATTTGCCTTAACTCCCACTTTAGCCCTGTAAAGTCATAATTTCCGATCGACGCTCTTCTTGTCACGTTGAGTATTATGTTTTTTTTGTTTTGTAAGTAGCACAGTTTTATTTGCCTTAACTCCCACTTTAGTCCTGTAAAGTCATAATTTCCGATCGACGCTCTTCTTGTCACGTTGAGTATTATGTTTTTTTTGTTTTGTAAGTAGCACAGTTTTATTTGCCTTAACTCCCACTTTAGCCCTGTAAAGTCATAATTTCCGATCGACGCTCTTCTTGACACGTTGAGTATTATGTTTTTTTTTGTTTTGTAAGTAGCACAGTTTTATTTGCCTTAACTCCCACTTTAGTCCTGTAAAGTCATAATTTCCGATCGACGCTCTTCTTGTCACGTTGAGTATTATGTTTTTTTTGTTTTGTAAGTAGCACAGTTTTATTTGCCTTAACTCCCACTTTAGTCCTGTAAAGTCATAATTTCCGATCGACGCTCTTCTTGTCACGTTGAGTATTATGTTTTTTTTGTTTTGTAAGTAGCACAGTTTTATTTGCCTTAACTCCCACTTTAGTCCTGTAAAGTCATAATTTCCGATCGACGCTCTTCTTGTCACGTTGAGTATTTATTTTTTTTTGGCTCTGGCTCGCTTTGAACTCAAGCGTAGTCTATGTAGGGCTACTACTGCTAGAGCACTGGACTGAATTTTTGCGTGTGGCTTAGCTTTCCCTATTAACAGTATCCCTCGCTATCAGGCCAACCCACTCTGATGTTAGAGGTATTTGTAATTTCGGTCCTCAAGTCAAGGACGAGAAGTTTACATTTTAGTCCAACTGTCCGGTGTAGGGGTTGAACCCGCTAACTCGGCATCAGCACACAAGATGTTTAAGAAAGAACTCTCCTATCCATTCTGTCACGCTGATCTCAGCGTTGAGCATCAAAATCACCCTCTTAATTCTTAATTGTATAATCGTGACAGTTATAAAGCTAGTCCTCCCAACCCTCTTGAGTAGTGTGTCATGTTAAGTGGCCCGTTTTATTCCTCCAGGTCTGTTGATTGCAGCCTTCTCCTCCATGTTGGTATTTGCCGACAGCAACCTCGGGGTCAAGGAACCTGGGGCTGTTGTTATTACAGCACTGCTTGGGCTTCTGTTTGCGGTTTGTTTAGTGTTGATCATTCTACAGCCGCAGAGTGATACCAGCTTACCCTTTAAGGTAACACTCATTAATATGTTAGTTAGTTAGTTAGTTAGCTAGATAGTTAATTAATTAGTTAGTTAGTTAGCTAGCTACTTAGCTAGCTAGTTAGTTAGTTAGTATATCAGTTAGTTAGTTAGTTAGTTGGTTAGTTAGTTAGTTAGTTAGTTAGTTAGTTAGTTAGTTGGTTAGTTAGTTAGTTGGTTAGTTGGTTGATTAGTTGGTTAGTTGGTTAGTTAGTTGGTTAGCTGGTTAGTTAGTTGGTTAGTTAGTTAGTTACTTAGTTAGTTAGTTACTTAGTTACTTAGTTAGTTAGATGGTTGGTTGATTGGTTAGTTAGTTAGTTAGTTAGTTAGTTAGTTAGTTAGTTAGTTAGTTTGTTAGTTAGTTAGCTAGCTAGCTAGCTAGCTACTTAGCTAGCTAATTAGTTAGTTAGTAAATCAGTTAGTTAGTTAGTTAGTTGGTTAGTTAGTTAGTTATAGTTAGTTAGTTAGTTAGTTGGATAGTGAGTTGGTTAGTTAGTTGGTTAGTTGGTTGGTTAGTTGGTTAGTTAGTTGGTTAGCTGGTTAGTTAGTTGGTTAGTTAGTTAGTTACTTAGTTAGTTAGTTACTTAGTTAGTTACATAGTTAGTTAGATGGTTGGTTGGTTGGTTGGTTAGTTAGTTAATTAGTTAGTTAGTTAGTTAGTTAGGTAGTTAGGTAGTTAGTTAGTTAGTTAGTTAGGTAGTTAGTTAGTTAGTTAGTTAGGTAGGTAGGTAGTTAGTTAGTTAGTTAATTAGTTAGTTAGTTAGGTAGTTAGTTAGTTAGCTAGTTAGGTAGTTAGTTAGTTAGTTAGTTAGGTAGTTAGTTAGTTAGTTAGTTAGTTAGTTAGTTAGTTAGTTAGTTAGTTAGTTAGTTAGTTAGTTAGTTAGTTAGTTAGGTAGTTAGTTAGTTAGGTAGTTAGTTAGTTAGTTAGTTAGTTAGTTAGGTAGTTAGTTAGTTAGTTAGTTAGGTAGGTAGTTAGTTAGTTAGTTAGTTAGTTAGTTAGTTAGGTAGTTAGTTAGTTAGCTAGTTAGTTAGTTAGTAGTTAGTTAGTTAGTTAGTTAGTAGTTAGTTAGTTAGTTAGTTAGTTCGTAGTAGTTAGTTAGTTAGTTAGTTAGTTAGTTAGTTAGTTAGTTAGTTAGTTAGTTAGTTAGTTAGGTAGTTAGTAGTTAGTTAGTTAGTTAGTTAGTTAGTTAGGTTAGTTAGGTAGTTAGTTAGTTAGTTAGTTAGTTAGGTTAGTTAGTTAGTTAGTTAGTTAGTTAGTTAGTTAGGTATTAGTTAGTTAGTAGTTAGTAGTTAGGTAGTTAGTAGTTAGTAGTTAGTTAGTAGTTAGTTAGGTAGTTAGTTAGTTAGTTAGTTAGTTAGTTAGGTAGTTAGTTAGTTAGGTAGTTAGTTAGTTAGTTAGTTAGTTAGTTAGGTAGTTAGGTAGTAGGTATTAGTTAGTTAGTTAGTTAGTTAGTTAGTATTAGTTAGTTAGTTAGTTAGTTAGGTAGTTAGTTAGTTAGTTAGTTAGGTAGTTAGGTAGTTAGTTAGTTAGTTAGTTAGGTAGTTAGGTTAGTTAGTTAGGTAGTTAGTTAGTTAGGTAGTTAGGTAGTTAGTTAGTTAGTTAGTTAGTTAGTTAGGTAGTTAGGTAGTTAGGTAGTTAGTTAGGTAGTTAGGTAGTTAGTTAGTTAGTTAGTTAGGTAGTTAGTTAGGTAGTTAGGTAGTTAGGTAGTTAGTTAGGTAGTTAGTTAGGTAGTTAGGTAGTTAGTTAGGTAGTTAGTTAGTTAGGTAGTTAGGTAGTTAGTTAGTTAGTTAGTTAGGTAGTTAGGTAGTTAGTTAGTTAGTTAGTTAGTTAGTTAGTTAGTTAGGTAGTTAGGTAGTTAGGTAGTTAGTTAGTTAGTTAGGTAGTTAGTTAGTTAGTTAGTTAGTTAGTTAGTTAGTTAGTTAGTTAGTTAGTTAGTTAGTCGGCATATCATTCTTATAGCACATCGAACCATTCAGTCCATATGTACTCGGATCCCCTCCTCAGTAAATCCCGCAGCGTGTAGCGGCTCACGACACTAGTTCTGTGTTGGTTTATTAATCTTCTTTGGGTTCCTGCATCGTGTTCTTGTTTGGTTACCTCTCTTTTAACTTACTGTTCTCGCAGTTTGATAATGTTGTAGATTCACGATCATCACTTGGTTCTCGCAAACGACTTACTTCTCGTAGAGCATTCAGTATATCAGCCTGATCCATGTACACCCGCATGCCCTGACACAAAAATGAAACGAATCCTTGCCAGCCGTGACCGCTCCAGACACACCAAACCCAACCCATCTTAGATATTTATAGATATCAACAGACAACCATTGGGACGTGACGTAGCATGAGAACAATTATCATCTCATGTCATCATGTGCCTTGGCGATAAGCGTGGGCGGTCATGTTTCACCGTCTCACTCGATCACCAGAATCTTGGATCAGCTCTGTGTTCACGTGGCCAAGCCATCCAGGTATTTACTTCTCTGCCTTCACTTTGTATATGTTCTGGGTATTCCTGTCTTCCACTGGCTGACTCATCCTTGTTTCCATGTATATGTTGTGGATATTCCTGTCTTCCATTAATTCATCATTGTTTATATGCGTATGTTCTGGAAATCCCTGTTTCTCATTGGCTGAGTCATCCTTGTTCCCATGTATATGTTCTAGGTATTCCTGTCATCCATTATCTGACTCAACCTTATATATATATGCCTGCTTCCTGGCCTAGAGGTTAGCGACTTTTCTCCGTAATCTCGTATACTCTCGTAAGTAACGTGACTACGGTGAGAATAAGCAGTGGTTCGAATCGCGTCGGTAACTTACGGGGTATGTGAGCCGGCCGCTCAGAAAGCAATGGCAAACTACTGAGCGTAATCTTGCCAATAAATCAACATAAAGCTGAAAGATACTGATGTTGACAGCGATGTCCTGTAAAGGATATGCAAAACATTTATATATATATATATATGTGTGTGTGTGTGTGTGTGTGTGTGTGTGTGTGTGTGTGTGTGTGTGTGTGTGTGTGTGTGTGTGTGTGTGTGTGTGTGTGTGTGTGAAGAGCTTCAAGTACCTAGGAAGTATAATATCATCAAATGGCAGATCAGAAGACGAGATCGAAAATAGATGCAATAAGGCAAATCAACTCATTGGACAAATGGCACCAATACTAAAGAACAAACATGTATCAATAACTACTAAGAAAGCACTTTACAACACAATCTTCCTACCAACTCTGTGCTACCAATGCCAAACCTGGACAATGACAGAAAAAGAGAAAAGAAAAATCACAACAACAGAAATGAGGTTCCTGAGAAGAATACTCAACGTATCAAGAAGAGATAAGATCAGAAATGAAGAAATCAGGACTAAAGTGGGGGTTAAAGCTGCTCTAGATTTTATTAGAAAGCAGCAAGTCAAATGGTTTGGCCATGCAAGTAGGTTACCAGTCAACAGCATGCCACAACAAGCAATGATGTACAGACCAGATGGAAACAGAGGAAGAGGCCGACCACGTAAACGTTGGACGGAGGGAATAACAGAATCCATGGGAATGTCGATATATGAAGCCCATAACCGGGCACTCTCACGAAGTTTATACTTCACCTCGACACCGCAAGGTACAAGAGGAACATGATGAGATGAGATGAGATATGTGTGTGTGTGTGTGTGTGTGTGTGTGTGTGTGTGTGTGTGTGTGTGTGTGTGTGTGTGTGTGTGTGTGTGTGTGTGTGTGTGTGTGTGTGTGTGTGTGTGTGTGTGTGTGTTCTGGGTATTCCTGTCTTCCGTTGTCTGACTCATCCTTGTTTCTATATTTATG
The DNA here is from genome assembly GCA_014155875.1 of Cepaea nemoralis. Classification (NCBI taxonomy): domain Eukaryota; kingdom Metazoa; phylum Mollusca; class Gastropoda; order Stylommatophora; family Helicidae; genus Cepaea; species Cepaea nemoralis. Next base: position 235,627 of record JACEFZ010023520.1, read on the forward strand.
TTCTGGGTATTCCTGTCTTCCATTGTCTGACTCATCCTTGTTTCCATATATAGGTGCTGGTTTTACCTTTTTTTCCACTGGCTGACTCATATTTGTTTCCATGTATATGTTCTGGGTATTCCTGCCTTCTATTGTCTGACTCATCATTGTTTCTATATGTGTTCTGGGTATTCCTGCCTTCTATTGTCTGACACATCATTGTTTCTATATGTGTTCTGTGTATTCCTGCCTTCTATTGTCTGACTCATCACTGTTTCTATATGTGTTCTGGGTATTCCTGCATTCTATTGTCTGACTCATCATTGTTTCTATATGTGTTCTGGGTACTCCTATCTGTCACTGGCTGACTCATGTTTGTTTCCACGTATAGGTTCCGTGTGTCCCCGTGCTTCCCGCGACCAGCATATTGGTGAATGTCTACCTCATGCTCAAATTGTCCGCTATGACGTGGGCACGGTTCAGCATCTGGATGGCAGTCGGTAATTATTAATTTCTGTGTAGTTGATTTAGTCATCTTTGAATAATGTTATACATTTGCAAACCTAGGAAGTACAGAAATGTCGGGTTTGAATTCCCTAGTAAAAATATTTAATTCAGCAGTAAATAATACACGTTACCTTTCCTCTGGAGTAAACGAGACAGGCCGAGAAAGGGATCATGCCGCATGGGCAAAACATGGACTCTACATTCAGCCCATGTTTTGTGTTATGGAGAGGTTAAAGTTAAGTTAGCTGCATGTCCTTTACAGGACGTCGCAATTAACATTAGCATTTCTTTGCTGTTGTGATCTCTTGGCAAGTTTACGTTCAGTAGTTTGCCATTGCTTTCTGAACGACCGGCATCCATACCATTTCGTTAAAAATAAATAACAACGCACGGGATTCTGTTGCCAAACGACCGCAGCTGTGTTTCGAACTCGGATATGCGGGATTACGAACTGCATCTGTAACGCCTTAGCCACGGAGGTTTTATCACCATCTTTATCACCATCTTTATCACCATCTTCATCATCATTTTTATCAACCTCGTCAGCGGCATCTTTCTCACCATCTATATCCCATCTTTATCACCATCGACATCACCATCTTCATTACCATCTTTATTACCATCTTTATCACCATATCACTACCATCTTCATCACCATCTTTACCACTATCTTTATCACTATCATCATCACCATATTTATCAACAACTTTATCAAGTCTTCATGACAATCTTCATCAACATCTTTATCATCATCTTCATTAATATCTTCATAATCATCTTTATCACCATCTTTATCACCATTTTCATCAACATCTGTATCACCATCTTTATCACTATCTTCATCAGCATCTTCATCTACATCTTTAACATTGTAAAGACAATGATATAAATGTTTAAGACTGAAAACACTTTCACTTTTACCAGGAGCATTGATCTACTGCACGTATGGCATTCGCCACAGCACTGAAGAACTCCGGACAAAGACGAAAGGCGTCAACCTAGAAGAGTGTGCAGCACTACAACCAGTGGTTGATGGTGCTGGCAACAAGGACAGTGGGATCTCAGTCACCGAGTCTGGCCCTACGAGTTGTAAATGTGACAATATTGACGAAAACAGTCTCAGTAGAATCAAGTTGTAATGTGACAAGGTTGATGGAAATAGCTTCAGTAGAATCAAGTTGTAAAGTGACAAGATTGTTGAAAAGGGTCTCACTACAATCAAGTTGTAAAGTGACAAGATTGATGAAAACAATCTCAATGGGATCAAGTTGTAAAGTGACAAGACTGATGAAAATAGTCTAAATGGAATCAAGTTGTAAAGTTACAAGATAGATGAAAATAGTCTCAATAGAATCGAGTTGTAAAGTGACAAAATTGATGAAAATAGTCTCAATGGAATCAAGTTGTAAAGTGACACGACTGATGAAAAGCGTCGCAGTAGAATCAAGTTGTAACAATGAAACGATTGATGGAAAGAGTCTCAGTAGAATCAAGTTGTAACAATGAAACGATTGATGGAAAGAGTCTCAGTAGAATCAAGTTGTAACAGTGAAAAGATTGATGAAAATAGTCTCAGTAGAATCAAGTTGTAAAGTGACAAGATTGTTGAAAAGAGTCTCACTAGAATCAAGTTGTAAAGGGACAATATTGATGAAAATAGTCTCAATGGTATCAAGTTGTAAAGTGACAAGATTGATGAAAATAGTCTCAATGGAATCAAGTTGTAAAGTTAGAAGATAGATGAAAATAGTCTCAATGGAATCGAGTTGTAAAGTGACAAGATTGATGAAAATAGTCTCAGTAGAATCAAATTGTAACAATAATAAGATTGATGAAAGGAGTCTCAGTAGAATCAAGTTATAAAGTGACAACATTGATGGCAAGTCTCAATAGAATCAAGTTGTAAGAATGAAACGATTGATGAAAATAGTCTCAGTAGAATCAAGTTGTAACAATAATAAGATTGATGAAAGGAGTCTCAGTAGAATCAAGTTATAAAGTGACAACATTGATGGCAAGTCTCAATAGAATCAAGTTGTAACAATGAAACGATTGATAAAAATAGTCTCAGTAGAATCAAGTTGTAACAATAATAAGATTGATGAAAGGAGTCTCAGTAGAATCAAGTTGTAACAATAATAAGATTGATGAAAGGAGTCTCAGTAGAATCAAGTTGTAAAGTGACAACATTGATGGCAAGTCTCAATAGAATCAAGTTGTAATGTGACAAGGTGGAAGTGTGGTTACAGTAGAATCATGTTGTAAAGTGACATGGTGGCATGTAGTCACAGTAGAATCAAGTTGTAAAGTGACAAGATATTGGAAGTGTAATACCAGTAGAATCAAGTTGTAAACGTGAGAAGGTGGCAGGCTAGTCGCAGTAGAATCATGTTGTAAAGTGACAAGATATGTGTAGTGTAATATCATCATCATCATCATCATCTTCCACTTCTGCCGTCAAGCGTCGTGGGGAGGAATAATTTGCGTTCCAGCGCCCGGTGGATGGCACTGGATAGTGTCATTCCGTGTGGTTGTACAATGTCTCTGATGTCGTCAATCCATTTTCTTCTTGGACGTCCTCGTGGTCTCGTCGCAGATGATCTTTGATGTAAGGCCAGTGATGGTAGTTGCTGATGTTGCATTCTAACAACATGGCCAAACCACTTGATCTTCTGTCTTTCAATAAATGTGACACAAGGTGTTGATCCCACAGTCTGTCTGATAGTAACATTTCTTACTCGGTCTCGGATTGTTAAGTTGGCAGCTCTCCTCAGGCATCTCATTTCGCAGGTGTTGATTTTGCGAAGGTGTAATTTGGATAAAGTCCAGGTTTGAGATTGGTAGCATAGGGTATAGTGTAATATCAGTAGAATCAATTCGTAAAAGTGACAAGATAGTGGAAGCATAGTCACAATAGAACCAAGTTGTACAGTTACAAGATATTGGAAGAGTGATTTCAGTAGAATCATGTTGTAAAAGTGACAAGATAAAGTTAGCACTGTCTCAGTAGAATCAAGATGTAAAAGTGACAAGATGATTGAAGCGTAGTATCTGTAGAATCAATTTTTTTAAACGTGCTAAGATAATTGAAGCGAGGCCTCTGTAGAATCAAGTTGTACAAAGGACAAGATTATTGAAGTGTAGTCCCTGTAGAATGAAGTTGTAAAAGTGACACTGGTTTGCTGATCCGGCAGCTTCTGCAGCTTGTCTTGTTCCACATGTATTGGTATTACCTTTCCTCTGGAGTAAACTAGGCAGGCCGAGAGAGAGAGAGAGAGAGAGAGAGAGAGAGAGAGAGAGAGAGAGAGAGAGAGAGAGAGAGAGAGAGAGAGAGAGAGAGAGATCATGCTGCATGGGCAAAACGTGGTCTCTACAATTCAGGCTGTGTGCTATGGAGAGGTATAACATTCACTACAGTCAAGGGTTGTAGTTATTATCCAGCAGTAACAGCGGCATTCCGTTGGCTAGAAGAGACCACTGAAACACAATTTGTATTCATTACGGATTCACAGAGTATGCTTAGTAAGGTGAAGAAAGGAATGTTTCATGTGGAATGGCTATCGTCGCTTCAAAGATCACAGATTGTGAGAATTGTATGGATATATTACCCTGGCCATGCGGGTGTGTGGGGAAATTAACAGGCTGTTAGGCTAGCAGGGAATGCACCTCTCTGTGGTAGATTATTTCTGGACAAGGGGTAGGTGATCGTGCGCTTGTGGTACCAGGCGGAGAAGGAGGGCGAACAGATTGAGAACCCGTATGTGGAAAGGATGAGATTGCGGGGGATCGGCAGGGGTTCTGGAAGAATCTCAAAACTGAGAGGGAAGACCAGGAGAACTTTTAATCAGATAGCGGTGGGAACGATTAGTAGTATGACTCTTCGCTGGCTGTTGAACGAGGGGACGGAGCACGCATGGGAATGTCCTGAGTGCAGTGATGTCGGTTCTTAACTCAACTGAACTCCCCCGATGTGTCTCCACCTTGCCGTGGTGGGGGAGCTTGCGTGTCCCATCGACCCCATGTGCTTGCTGATGGGTGAAAAAACTACATATCGGACAGCATATGGGATAGGGACCAGACTAAGAGAGACACAACCTGCTGCTCTGCAGGTGACTGAGGATAGCAGTCAAAAGTTTAAAAAGGTGCACGAAGGCAGACGCTTTTGGTCCGGACAAAACTCTTAAGGCTCCCTGTCGAGGGCTGTGGCTGAACGCCTCTAAGCCACAAACCCTCACATCTGAGAGCCAGGCCGATAACCCGCCTACCGAAAAATAGAAGCGTGATACTGAGCAAGCTACATGCTCAGTTCTATTACATGTTCGAAGGCTCTCAGCTGGGGAATATGAGAGATTCCCGGATGAGAGGGCCAGGCCGTTTCTCGTCCACTGCTGCACGAAGGTAAGGTGCTGAGCCGGCAGCACATGTAGCCTACCTGGTGAGCGAGTACAAAAAGTCAGAAAAGTGCCCCAGTCGAAGGAAATGGCTACGAAAACTGTCTGTATCCAGCTCACAGAGAGTATAGACAAAAGTGGAAGAACGTCTCAATGACGCAAAATGGAACGCACGGCGAGCGGACCTATTGCGTGGTCTGAAGTCAAAATAAAAAGCTTACCGAGTGGATGTCGCTCGCAGTCTGACCACTCCTGGTGTGTGTTTGAGCGGTCAGTGGCAAACGGGTTGCCCAACACATGGAAGTGAGGAACTAAAGCAGCCATGAGCAGGACGTGGCAACTCCTCGGGTGAGCCCAGTCTCAGAGCAATATGTGCCGGCTCTGCAATTATGGAAGCCTCCTTGGATAGCAAGGGAATGCCCAAGGTCTGCCCCTGCCTTCCCTTGAGGGCCGACCTCGATGTCGCTGATCGTTCTATCTTGACCAGCTGAGATGTTGGCGACATCACAACAGTCTTACGTGCTACGAAACCAGAGGAAGGCTAACCTCATTAAAAAATGCCCGCCGGAAGTCGGAAGTGTCGTCCTACGGGTGGCAAACTAAAAATTGACACTACGCAATTACGTCCGAGTGAATTGTCTCGTCCGATTGTCTCTTGTGCTAGGAACAGCTCTGACTACCTAGTTTCCGAATGCCGCTCTTGTTCGGAACAGCTCTGACTAGGTAGTTTCCGAATGTCCGACGTGTCTGGAACAGCTCTGACGGACACAACGACAAGCACATGTCCGAAAAACTCGCTTAGTGGATACTGACTGCAGACCAGCTTGGTTTGTGCGGGAAAGGCTCGGGGTGAACGAAATGCCCAATATATTGAAGTGAGGAATTAAAGCAGCCATGAGCAGGACGTGACGATTCCCTCTGTGTGCCCAGTACCAGGGCGCTATGTGCCGGCCCTGCAATTATGGAAGCCACCCAGGATGGCGGAAAATGCTATGGACTGTCCCTGCCTTCATTTGAGGGATGACCGTGCAGTCTCCGACTCTTCCAACTTTACCAGCTGGGAGGTGGACAGTACCACAAAAGTGAGAGTCTCCCAGGAATGCTAACCTGGTCAAAAATGCACGCTAAAAGTCGGATGTGTTGGCCTGAGGGTTTCGACCCGAGGGTGCCTAACCAGACACACCGCAATCACATCTGAAAAAATCACTCCGGATGAACGCAAAGAAGAAGGAGAACTCAACTGAACTCAACAGTTATTATCCCTTGTTTGAAGCACAATGTAACAAACTATTATCTGTCACGAAGGTAAGGTGCCAGTGAATATATGTATGGCTGTTGGTTTTCTAGTGACTGCCTCTTCCATAGATGATGAACTGTATTGTTCATGGGGGACTTTTATGGTGGCATTCTGGCAGCGGCATTGTGCATAGTATACCTGTACGGGATTTTGGTTTGTCGAGACTCCTGTCTGTTCCACTTTTCACATGGGGCAATGGGGAGCATTTTGTGTGATAATCCCTGACACAGGAATGAAGCATGATGGGGAAACCCTTTGCCGTGAAGTCGAACCGCGACTGATTAACTAACTAATATGTTGATTTTTTGCCTACAATATCAATCAATCAATCATGTGCCATGCCGGAAAGCGTGGGCGGTCATGACTCGCCATTTCACTCGATCACCAGAGTCGTGGATCAGTTCAGTGTTCCTGTCTCGTCCATGCCATGTGGCCAAGCCATCCAGGTATTTTCCTCTCGGTCTTCCCCTTGGTCTGTTCCCTTCGATCTTGCCAGTTGTCACTAAGTTCTCCAATCCATGTCTTCACATAACATGTCCAAAAATTTTTGACTGTCTACGTCTAATTTCTCTAATCAATTTACGATTTTCATTTGTCTCCTATAGTACTTGGTCATTGGTTTTTCTGTCTGTCCATGGTATTCTTTGCATTTTCCTCAGAAATATGCGGATGATAAATTGGGCAATACAATGTTCGTGTCTTCGTTATTTTAATTCTTAACGGGAAAACTGTTTTGAACTTTACATATAGTGTATTAGAATAAAATAGCTGCTACATAGCAAACCTTAAAAAACTAAAATTACAGTGCAAAATTCAGAAACAACATTAAACTTCCGCCTGTTTTTTATGTCTCGTTTTATGCTAATCTGATGCAAGTTGGCAGGTTACATGACGTATTCATGTCTTGTTTCCACAGTTGTGTCGGTTGCTTCAGGCACTCGTTGTTAGTTACCGTTGCAGAGTTAGTTACATAACACCCTTGGGATTAAAAATAAAACTGTACGGGAGGGCTAGGTTGAAGGCAAGCGAGCAAGAGATAGACAACGATACAAGTGGGAAAAATAACATCAAGAGGTAGACGAACAGAAGTCTGACAGAATGTACAGTCAGGGCGAGAGACAGTGTTTCCACGAATCATAAGGTCATGTATATTTTATTAAATTTAGCTTTCATTTTGATATATACTGTGTAGGGGCCCGGGGGGGGGGAGGTTTATAGGGAGGAAATATGAAAATGGTGACATTCTGAACATATGGTGAGGGGTGCATGGACCACAGAGGTTGAGAACAACTGATCTAGTCGTTCTTCTGCACTATACACATAATTCCAAAGGACCTCGACCAGATCCAACTGTCTTACCCTACCCCCACGTGGTGCAGACCCAGCCAATCTGTCCGCTTGCTCGATTCCCACCACACCAGCATGTCTTGGGGGGGGGGGGGAATCAAGCATATATTGTTCTCTACTTTTGATTGATGAATGGAAGCCTGCCACTCTGCCCGAAGCCTGCCTGTCATCATCTCTCTGGTCATACTTTGTGAGTCCGTTACAATCACGACATGCGTGTGCTGTTTGTCTTCCAGCCAGTGGAACGCCGCTAACCGCACATCATACGTAGCATAAAGCTGAAACATCTCAATGCACTAACAACAAAGCAAAGGCATCCGGTGAACAAAGCAGAGTATGCTCTTTTATGATATTTGATCTCATCTGTGACAAGGTTTGGCAATGCTCACATTATCCCAGTCGGTGTTAGCTTAGATTTTATACGAAAAAAAAAGCATGGCAATTATCTGATATCTCTGGACATTTGCCCGCCAAGTGTCGAAAAGGTTATGAAGGCGAATGGCAATCCCGCATTCAACACAGCTGCGGGTGATTTGGAAGCAGACCGCCTGTCGTTAGTCTTCATACAATGGTGTAAGTGCCGGAACTACTGAACGTAAACTTGGCAAGAAATTACAAACAGTCAAAATATGCCGAGGTTGACAGCGACGTTATTTAAAGGATATGCAACTAATTAACCTCAACTATCTTGAACGTTACACCATTGAGTCAATCTTATCGTGATAAAAATTCCGTCGAGGAGCAGAGGCACTTATTAATAAAAGGACTGCTCATTTAATTGCTGGTTATGGTATTTTCCATTACTGTACTTCTGATATTTCTTGCCGTTCTCCTATTATCTAATTGTTTAATTTATTTCCATACAATTCTCACGATTCATACCAAGGTTCGGAGACTTGTTTCCAGCTCATCCGTCTAACTTGCAATTTGGTTGTTTGGAATTGACTCTCTCTCTCTCTCTCTCTCTCTCTCTCTCTATATATATATATATAATATATATATATATATATATATATATATATATATATATATATATATATATATATATATATATATTCTAGCTGACCCGCCCGGCTTCGCCCTGACCCTGGTGGGGAGCATCTAATTTAATTCATATAAGTAGTCATATAAGCTCCCGTTCCCGTTCCCGACTATCTATCTGTCTGTCTGTCTGTCTGTCTGACCCTGCCCGGCATCGCCTGGCTCCTGGTGTGGAGCATCTAATTTAATTCATATAAGTAGTCATATAAGCTCCCGTTCCCGTTCCCGACTATCTATCTGTCTGTCTGTCTGTCTGTCTGTCTGTCTGTCTGTCTGTCTGTCTGTCTGACCCAGCCCGGCTTCGCCCAGCCCCTGAAGGGGAGCATCTCATTTAATTCATATAAGTTCCCGTTCCCGACTATCTGTCTGTCTGTCTGTCTGTCTGTCTGTCTGTCTGTCTGTCTGTCTGTCTGTCTATCTATCTGTCTGTCTGTCTGTCCCTCCCTCTCTGTCTGTCTGTCTGTCTGTCTGTCTAATCATTTTGTTGGTTGCGGTTAGAACAACCTTAGATAAACGAAGACCAACTCACAAAAAGCATTAGAAAGAGCACTTGAAAGATCTTTACATATTCCCCCAACAATTAACTTGGGTATATGAAGCGGCGGCAGCAGCAGCAGAAGAAGAAGAAAAAGGAGGAGTAGGAGGAAGGAGGAGGAAGAGGGTGGAGGAGGGAGGAGAGAAGGGAGGAAGAGATAGGCGGAGAGAGGAGGAGGGAGGAGGAGGAGTAGGGAGGAATAGGAGGGAGGAGGAGAGATTAGGAGGAGGAGGGGGGAAAGAGGATAAGGAGGAGGAGGAGGGAGGAGGAAGGAGGAGGGAGGAGGAGAGAGGAGGAGGAGGGAGAAGGAGGAGGAAAAGGAAGGAGGAGGAAGAGGGAGGAGGGGAGGAAGAGGGAGAAGGAGGAGGAAGAGGGAGGAGAGAGGAGAGGAGGAGGAGGAGGAGCAGGAGGAGGGAGGAGGTGGAGGGAGAAGGAGGAGGGAGGAAGAGGTAGAAGGAGGAGGAAGTATGATGAGAAGGGAGGAGGAGGGATGTGGAGGAGGATGGAGGAGGTAGAGGGAGGAGGTAGGAGGAAGAGAGAGGAGGAAGAGATAGGCAGAGAGAGGAGGAGGAGTAGGGAGGAATAGGAGGGAGGAGGAGGGAGGATGATGGATTAGGAGCAGGAGGTGGGAAAGAGGAGAAGGAGGAGGAGGGAGGAGGAGGAAGAGTCAGGACGAGGGAGGAGGAGGAAGGAGGAGAAAGGAGAAGGAAGTAGGAGGAGGGAGGAGGAGGAGAGAGAGGAGGTATTACGAGGAGGGGAGAAGGAGGATGGAGGAGGGAGAGGGAGGAGGAAGAGGGAGGAGGAAGAGGGAGAAGGAGGGAGAAGGAGGAGGAGGAGGGAGGAGGAGAACACAGGAGGGGGAGGAGGGAGAGGGAGAAGGAGGGAGGGTGAGGAGGGAGGAGGAGGTGGAGGGAGGAGGTGGAGGGAGAATGAGGAGGGAGGAAAAGGTAGAAGGAGGAGGGAGGAGAAGGAGGGGGAGGAGGAGGAGGAATGATGAGGAGGGAGGAGGAGGAAGAGGGAGGAGGAGGGATGTGGAGGAAGGAGGTGGAGGGAGGAGGAAGGAGGAGGTAGAGGGAGGAGGGAGGAAAAGGGAGGAGGAGAGAGGAGAAGGAGGGAGGAGGTAGGAGGAGGAGGAAAAGGAAGGAGGAGGGAGGAGGAGGAGGAGGATGGAGGAGGGAGAGGGAGGAGGGGGAGGGGAAGAGGAAGAGGGTAGGAAGAGGAGGGGAGAGGAGGAGGAAGGATGTGGAGGAAGGAGGAGGAGGGATTAGGTAGAGGGAGGAGGGGGAGGGAGGAAAAGGGAGGAGGGAGGAGGAGGAGGTAGGAGGAGGAGGAAGAGGGAGGAGGAGGAAGGGGGAGGAGGAGGAGGAAGAGGGAGGACGTGGATGGAGGAGGAAGAGATGGGAGAGGGAGGAGGGGAAGAAGAAGAGGGTAGGAATTGGAGGAGGGGAGAGGAGGAGGAGGAGAGAGAAGGAGGGAGGAGGAGGGGAAGGAGGGAGGAGGAGGGGAGAGGAGGCGGAGGGAGGCGGAGGGAGAGGGAGGAGGAGGGAGAATGAGGAGGGGAAGAGGAAAGGGAGGTGGAAGGGGAGGAGGGAGGAGGTAGAGGGAGGAGGAGGAGTTAGGAGGAGGAGGAGGAAGGAAAGGGAGGAGGAAGAGGAGGAGAAGGGAGGAGGAGGGTGGAGGGAGGAGAGGTAAAGGGAGGATTAGGTAGAGGGAGGAGGGGGAGGAGTGAGGAGGAGGAGGAGAGAGTAGGATGGAGGAGGAAGAGAGAGAAGGAGGGAGAAGGAGGAGGAGGAAGGAGACAGGGGGAGGAGGGAGAGGGAGGAGGAGGAGGGAAGAGGCGGAGGGAGAAGGAGGAAGGAGTAGGAGGGAGGAGGATGGAGGAGGAAGGGAGAGGAAGAAGGAGGGGGGAGGGGGAGGTAGAGGGAGGAGGAGGGTGGAGAGAAGAGGAGAAGAGAGGAGGAGGGTGTTCGCCATTCCGAATTCATACTCGTCTAGGTTCTGTGATTTGGGTCCTTCCATTGATTGTTCTTCCCTGTTCTTCATGACTGCAGATAACTTCCTTACACATAAAAAGATGAATTGTTATTGATATTGCCGTGGCATGGAGGAATATCAGCAGCAGAGTTTATCCAGAAAACCAAAGACCGAGATCTATGGAGAGCCATGAACGCCTACGCCTGCCGGCACGGTACTTGATGATGATGATGATTGCCGTGTGACGATTCTGTGTAGTCACGTCATTTTCTTCGCTTCCCCTAGCTTTGTGGTTCGGGGATTCTTTCATCATCATCATCATATATTGACGTACTTATTTAGGGAGGGGGAGGAGGGAGGAGGAAGAAGAAGAAAATAAAATATGACAGTTGGCAGCGCGGGAATGAAAGGAAGACGTTTAGAAAATTTTATCTCAATCGGATGGACCGTTCGCGAACGCATAAAGGACATACATACATACATACATACATACATACATACATACATATATATATATTTACATACATACATCCTAATTTATATATTAAGATATATATATATATATATATATATATATATATATATATATATATATATATATATATATATATATATATATATATATATCTATATATAATACGTTCGCTCGCTTTTAACTCAAGCGTAGTCCATATACGTTTTACTATTTCTAATGCACTGGACTAATTTCTGCATGTGGATTAGTTTTCCCTATCACCAGTGTCCCTCGCCAGCAGGCGAACCCACTTCCACTTCAGAGGTACTTGTAATTTACGTCCTCAAGTCAAAGACGAGAAGTTAACATATTAGTCCAACTGACCGTTGGTGGATTGAACCCGCTACCTCGACATCAGCAAACTAGATGTGTATGAACGAGCTGTCTTATCTATTCGGCCATGCTGACCTCCGTGGTGGTATATTAAGGAGTTTATGTTGTTTTCCAGGCTGGAACTATTCACAGCGTACCCAGGGGTCACCCCCACGGCATTCTGCACCGTTTATGTGTGCTTATTTGGTGTATGATACTATAACATCTGTCATGAGAATGGAGAGTGAAGCGTTCACGGCAGCCTTCCGGTTGTTGGAGGACAGCACAAGCAGACATGTATTTGTAAAAGACACAGAGTATGCATCGGAAAGTAGAAACTACGTTGAGCTGAGTTGTGTTGAGTCAAGAACCGACATCACAACAATCGGGATATTCCCCAAAATGCCCTGTCCTCATCTGCAACAGCCAGAGAAGTGTCCTAATACAAATGGTACCAGTAGCCGTCTGATTATGTGTCCGTCTGGTCTTTCCTCGGAGTCCTGAGTGTCGGGAAGACCCTCTGGCCACTCCACGCAGCAACATTCTCTCCAGGCCATGATGGTCTACCCGTTCTTCTGAACTATATACACGATCCCAACGGGTCCCGACCACATCTGCCTCAGCATGCGCCATTACCCCACTAAGTGGTGCAGACTCAACCATGCTGGGATATGCCGACTGAAGTGGCAAAATCGCCTGAACTAGAAAAGTTTTCCCGCAAGGGGGGATCTCG